>JAWZSL010000011.1:34010292-34275461 GCA_034769285.1 Lutjanus argentimaculatus | reverse complement strand
TGCATTTCATGTCATGTTTGAAAGCGACACAAAACGTCTCTGACAGCCACCATTAGCCCATGAGCTGCAATTTTAAAAACCCCTGCCGTGTAGCATTATTATTACCCTTGTCACTACCCAAGTTCAAACTTTGGGCTCAGTGGTGGGTGCAGCTTAAGCCACATTGTGTCTGAAAGGGCCAAACACAGTTGTACCTGAGGCACTGCAATTTCCTTATGTATGTATCAAGAGGTACACTGTAAGGCACCTGTATTTCCCTTTAATACTACTCCCACGGCATTTCAGTGGCAAATATTATCATTTTTCCTCCACTACATTTATTTGACAGCAGAAGTTACCAGTTACTTTGCAGATTTGCAGACAATTTTACACACAAAAAATAGTATAAGCAAAATTTACCAACATCAACACTCCCTCGACCAGCTACAACAAAGTATGCTGCATTAAAATGTTGCAACCATGTCACCATTGTATAATTAATCTAATTATAATTAGTATAATTATCTATCTAAAGGAACCATTCTGCATAATTAATATTATTTCTTTTGACATTATTTGATGATAATACTTGTGTAGTTTAACTTGAAGCTTGTTTGATTCCAGGACTTTTACTTGTGGTGAGGCATTCAGAGACGGATCCAGCAGCCTGCAGCACAAAGAACATTTCAGTCTCTGAACATTTCAGTCATGAGGTGTACAGATGAGAGGTGGTCAGATGTTACATGTTTGGTGCTCTGCACTGATAAAACCTGACTCTTCTCCTGTCTCTCCATCAGATTCTCTTATCTGCACAACAGCAAACAAAACATGAAACATGAGGCAGACAGAGCAAACCTGAGCCATTAACACTCAATATGAAGGATAAAGATTTCCCTCAAAAATGACTGTCTGAAATAAACTCAGATTTCCAGTCATTTAGCAGTTTTATTACTGATTGTGTTTATCTAAGCCGTCCACATTAATGCTGTAACTGTTTTCTCACAGCATGTTCTTGTTCAGAAAAGTTGCTTTAATGTGGCTTTCTCTAAATGTGTGACAAGACGAGATGAATTTTAATGGTTGGCAGGGAATATTTAATGACTAATTTATCCTTCCCTGATGCATGATGTGTTCATCCTGTTTTTATGTGCATTTATGTCATCTATCTGCCGCTCTAGAAAGCACTTTGTAATGACCTTTTTGTGTTGAGTACCATTAATAAATGGCATCTTCCACAGAAAAAAACAAGAAATATTAAAATATGTTCACAGCTGTAATTTTGAACTAAAAAATGGACTCATTCATATTCTGATGGAGCAATCAGAATAAAAAAAAAAAAGGAAAACTAATTTTCTAGTCAGCGATAAATTAGTTGGCATGTAAGTTACACGAAGGAAAATTCTTACCTTTCAGCTAAATCTAAATCGCACCAGTGACTACTGTGAATTGTGAAGCAAAAATACAAAGGCACTTTCATGAACTTTATAGGGCACGTCTTTTCACAGAGAACATCATTTTTCAAGAGCTTCCTGCCAGGAGATACTAATTTGCTGTCAGGCAGCTCTGAGGGACCGTCCATAATCGGAGAAAAAAGATTCTTTCATGTGTGACAGCGACAGTGAGTGGTGATGCTATCCTGAGGACGTCAGCCAGGCTTGTGTGTGTGTGTATGTGTGTCTGTGTGTGTGTGTGTGTGTGTGCCATCTGAAGATATCTTGACTCTAACACAGACTGACACAAGAGTCCAGCAGGCCTCCCTGCTGTTACAACATGGATTTCACATGAAGCAGTTAAATCCAGATCGTCGATTTTCTATTAAGTACTTGAAGCTATTTCTTTAATCCATCATCTGCCGTATCAATGCAGTCCTTCAAGCAAGTCCATCAAAGGCTTGAAGGAATAGTTTGAGATAGCCAGCTAGGGGTGATTTGTTTAGCGCTTAGCATAAAGATTGGAGTCCACAGTCGCTCTCTTGTTCATTTCTTATACACCCTGTAACAGACATTTGTTCATTAATCACAGAAAAAACCTAACTCAAACCCCATTTGGGAGCTGCTTCGCCATTAGCTAGTTAGCTCAGTTAGCGGCAAAGGCAGGACATAACTGAGTACAAGTTCGATGTTACTGTACTTAAGTAGAGTTTTCAGGTATCTATACTTTAATTGAGTATTGTTTTTTTCTGACAACTTTTTACTTTTACTCCCTACATTTTAACACAAATATCTGTACTTTCTACTCCTTACATTTTCAAAACAGGCTTGTTAGATTAGATTAATTTTATTTTGCATCATTGCATGCCACCTTCCCAACATCAAGACTAATTTCAACCTAAATGGATAACACGATGAGAAGATTCCTTGGTGTCTCCATCAGTATTTTTCAAGGATGAAAGCCGTTTTCATTTTTTAAACATCATCAGAATGCAGGAAGCAAAGTCTGTGAAACTTCTTTTAGTTTTGAAAATCCTCCCTAGGTCTCAAAGTTGGCACGTACACGCACATACACACTTGGAGACACACACAAGCCGGGCTGACGTCTTCAGGATAAAAATCACCTCACTGCCGCTGTCACACATGAAAGGATTTTTTTTTTTTCTGATTATGGACGGCCTCTCAAAGCTGCCTGACAGCAAATTAGTATCTTGTGGCGGGAGACAGTTGACAGTTAATATATTGTTCAATTTCCAGTTCAAATTTGCCTCAGCAATCAAAAGAGCTGTTTTTTTTAAACATGGTCATTTTCTGCTTCTTTCCTTTTTTTAAACTATCAGTTTAAGTATTATCATTTTAGCACCGATATTGGAAAAAAAACAATTAATACCCAACTCCAGTTAACTGTAGGTCTGAACAATAAAAAGACCACAAACAACATTCTTCATTTATTAATTTTTTTTCTTTTAAAATGGTCTGTTATTTCTCAAAGTCAGAGAGAGCAGAGGAGTCTGTCCATCAGCAACAAACACTTGTTACATCATTTATCATCATTTCTATTCAGTCACATGTGAGGCTGATAATTCCTGATCGTCGGGTTGATATGAGCTACATTGTTTTAATTTTTCCAAAAACATTTAGTCTAATAAATAATTTCCAGTATTCAAGAGACACAGTTATCATTTTCTTGGTTATTCAGTGATGAATTCACAAGAACTATACCAACAAATATAGATGCAAATAATGAGTAAATAATACAAATGCAATTTACCAGTAGAAATGGTTGCTGTGCCTCTCAGCAGGACATATAAATTCAGAATGTGGGTTGTTATTCATGTGCAGGTGTTTGTACACACTGCTGCTCTGGCACTTTATTAGTGTAGGAGACACACACTCCATCAAAAGTCTCTACAGCTGTTAAAGCTGTCTGACAGCTGATCCAGCTGAGATCACAAACAGACGTCTCTTCAAGCGACGCTTCGTGGAAAGGATGTCTCATTTCTCCAAAAACATTTTTCCAACATGTTTCCTTTCACCCTGCATGGTTTCTTTCATCTTTCCAGGCATCTTTGGTGGGCATTACACTGAGACGTGAGAAGGTGTAAGAGAGAAATTAGGGATGTACCCATAGTGTGTATTTAACACTCAGAATTTTGACACTCCAGAGGAAAATTAGGAAGTTATTTCAGGTCCAACCTTGGTGAACAGCAGCCGCTAACACACAGACATGAGATTCATATCCATGTTTTCATATCACACTTGGAAGAAAGGCAATTTTGTTCATGTTTCCTAAAATGTTGAAAAATGTTCTTTGGCTAATTGTCAAGCATGATGTTTTACATCATTGCCTTGTCAGGCAAGTTATGATCACTTCATTACTTCAAACAAATTAATACATAAAGATATTGTGACAATAAATGTCTTGATGAATAGATTATGCCATGATTATACTTGAGATTATATTTATGACACTTAAAGCTGCATTGATAATTTGTTGTGCAACAGAACAAACTGAAAAACAACACTCACATATTATCATATATTATCATACTAAAAGTAATAAGGTGATCTTTTTTGCACATCCAGCAGATATAAGCCAGGGCAACATTATCGTTCGTTTGTAGTCATGTTTGCATCTATCTGATAAGTCCAGTATTCACCCTCCTTTCAGCTCTGGTTTGGTCTCCTGAGGGAAATATCCGGCGCTTTACCTCTGTAACTGTGTCTTCTTTTTCTTGGTAAGCAGGTAGTATACAGTGTCTTTGTTGAAGTTTTGACTGAAAACATCTACCTGTTGCTGCTGGAAACAGCTTAGATTTGCAGATTTTAACAGTGATTCTTAAATAGACTGATAAATATAATGATCTGAGAGGAACTGCAGAGTTTGTGATAATTCTCTGTGGAGCACCAGCACTTTGTCTTTTGATTCAATGTTCATTTCTAGGGAAACGACTCGTTTTCTAATGAAGTTTGAAGACAAAAATAAAACGATGAATAAGATTAGTTCAATGAGAATTGAACTGTGAACAATTTTACTGAAAAGGATCTAGATTTCTACGATTCAAGTCATAAAAACAAGGAAATTTCAAATAAAAGGTATTAAGAAAAGAAAGACAAGACAATAGAAAAAGACACATAAAGGATTGAAGACACAAAATAAAGGAACTAACAAAATATATAAAATAAAGCAGAAGAAAAACGGCTGTACAGTGCATGCAAGATCATCTTGGACCATCAGCTGATACGATTTAGCTCGGGGCAACAGCAAATGTTTGAGAACTTCTGGTGTCGCCAGCATCTGGATAACAGCTATCTGGGCCAAGACTTCCTCTTCTGTGCATCAGTCATTGTTTACAGTTCAATTAGCAACTGTAGACACAAGACTGGAGCTGGGGGCTAATCTCCATAAACAGATATCTGCGTATGAAGGCAGATAAGTTTTTAAAAAGCTATCAAAAAGCTAAATTATTGTCAGATGATAGCAGATGGGTTCTGAGATTGCATTTCAGCCAATGGTTCCACCTCTTGTGCTCTGGCAGGGTGTCGTAGCAGCTCCCGGTTTCTTGTTGCTTTATTGTGTTTTTTATCAGTGTATTAATGTAGTACAGCATGTTGTTCTACAGTCTATTGATCTTAGGTGCCATGTGCCTTCATCTGCACCTTATTAATTAAGTAATCTGTCTGTCTGTCTTTGTATCTGCTAACAGGTATCTTGTATGTTTGTCTGTCATCGAAGGGCATGTAAAATCATCAGTATTAGATGACTTGGGAATGAAGGCAGGCTGGCTGAGACGTGTTTGGTCAATACTGCTTGGACAAAAATGGAAACCAGAATGCTTTCAATACAAATACAGACTCTGCAGTCATATGCACATATCTGTTTATACAGATTAGTGCTAGATGTATAAATAATGCCTAGCTGAACTTAATAAAAGGCGATGGCAAAAAGAAAAGTTTTCAGCTCTGATTTAAAGGAGTTGGTTGCTCTCAAGTTTTCTGGGAGTTTGTTCCAGATATGTGGAGCGTTACTTCCATTAGTTTTGACTCTGAGGACAGTAAGTATGCAGGTCCCAGGTCATCTAAGATGTCTAGATGGTTCATAACAGAGCAGCACATCAGAAATAAGCCGTTCAGTGATATTTCAGTCATATTTTAAAGTCACTTCTATGACACACAGGAAGCCACTGCAAAGATCTAAGAAGTGGAGTGATGTGGTGTGTGCTGATCTTAATGAGGACCTCAGCAGCAGCGTTCTGAATTAGCTGCAGCTGAAAAATGTAAAAATGTTTCCTTCAGAGGGCAGCAAGTTAAACTGAAATAACAACCTGTCCTAATCCCAACTTACCATTGTTTTGTCACTGTCCCTCAGAGTCTTGCACTGATGCACTTGGTATCCTTTAGTTACTGTATGAGATGCCACCAGAAAGCCTTTCTAACACGTGGTTAATATTGTGAAATGGTCGCAGTTTGGGTAGGTTTAGGCACAAAAACTGCTTCATATAAGACCATGTTTGGGGTTACAGTAAGTACGTTCTTATGTCATGTAATGTCATGGAAGCGACTTGACGCAAGTCACATGATGCACATAATGTTATGTACAGTGAGGCAGGAAGTAACTAAGTACAAATACTGTGTTACTGTGCTAGTAGATTTTTCAGGTTCTCAGTACTGTACTTGAGTATCTTTTTCCTGACAAGTTTTTTACTTCTACTCTATATTATAACACAAATATCTGTCACTTTGTAATCCTTACATTTTTAGTTTTAATGCCTTTGAGAGGCATTATTGATTATTTTTATTTCGCATATTACGCCATCTTCCCAATAACAAAACTAATTTAAACCTAAGTGAATGGGACAATAACACATAGAGAAGATGATTTCTTGATGTATCCATAAGTTCATGTCAATTAGACAGATGTGACAAGACAAAAAATGATACAATAGGACAAAGAAGACATAACTAGATAAAATATTTTAAAAAAACTAAGATGGAAGAGATGTAACACCTGAAAACT
This sequence comes from Lutjanus argentimaculatus, assembly GCA_034769285.1. NCBI lineage: Eukaryota > Metazoa > Chordata > Actinopteri > Lutjaniformes > Lutjanidae > Lutjanus > Lutjanus argentimaculatus. The sequence goes on along the minus strand of JAWZSL010000011.1, from coordinate 34,269,035 downwards.
ATATAAAGGATGTAACAAGATGGGAGAGGGAGATTCAGCCACTAAGAAAACGTGAAGCACAGTTAGCACTGCACAGAAACAGCTGTCCTTTAGAGAACTACTGTACTTTCATACTTTGAATACATATCAGAGCCTGTGTTTTTTTAATGACTTGATTAAAGAAGTTGAACTTATACTTCTATAGTAATTATGACAGGAGAAATATAAAGAGCAAGAAAGTCTTAACAGTCTTTTTTTGGAGGATGTGCGGTGGATGAGTAGCTCAAACAAACACACGACTTTCACTCGAGACTGGTGGAGTGAATCCTTTCTGAGATGAAAAGTCAACATGGAGTTATTACAAGTTTCAAGTTACTTAAGTTTTGTTACGTACATGACTTTCTCTCAATTTAGATTCCTAAAAGTGTTTATTTTCTGATCAGTTTGGTATTAATTAGTTATTTGATGATATAAAAATGCAGTTTCATGCCATGATTGACAGCTGAGCTCTGCAAACAGTTGAGTCAGCTGGCTGTACAGGTGGGAACTCGAAAAGCGCAGCTGAAGCTCCGATCACTCCTGCACGGACTTTGGCTCCAAATGATGTCACCAGTGCAAGATGGCAGCACTTGTCTCCGGAATATTTTGACTTCAGTATTGTACAGTGGGAGGAACCTGAGAAGCGTCATTTATGTCCTTGGTTGGGAGTGAGAACAAACTGAAAGTAAGTGTACTGGTTTTTCTCTCTGTGACGTAACATCCTTTGATAATATTTCAAAGTTGCACTGAATAGAGATGAAATTCAACATTTCCTGGAAGTGGCTCTATAAATCTTATCATTTATGCCTCTGTGTAGAGTTTATTAATGCAGATGAACCTCTCAGGTTGATCGTTTGAAATTCTGCTCAGGTTGCAAAGTCTGTCTAAGATCCTTACAGAAAAGGACATCATGTGCCCATTTGTTGGCGGGGTAAAGGTCAACAAAAGCTCAGGAAATAAATTTGACTTTCATTTGAATCGATTTTTTTGAACTTCCTCCAAGGTGACGAGGTAGACTGTTGGCTCGGATGATTGACAGCGGCTTGATGGTTGCAGGTTTGGCCGCGGTCTCAGACACACATCTTGGCTGTTGTCGGCTGAGGCGGAGTGACAGCTCACCCCCCCGACCCCTCTGGTTGTTACCGTAACAACGCAATCCGCCGGTGACCCCTGAACCCCGTAGACGTCAAGCTTCCACTGGGCCACCAACTGCCCGCACTAGGCTGTCAGTCATTCCCCCTCAGTTATACACACAAAGACACAGATAACCACACACCATCATGTCCCCTCAGAGCTCTCTGGGACACAATCTCACCACATTCAAGTGACAGGTAGAGGACACATCAGAAGGAATAAATAAAGGAAAAAACTTGGAGTGCTCTGGTGGTAAGGTGACCTGGCTGGGAAGCTGTGTGTTCCCAGCCATCCAAAAACATCAGCTGGAAGGTTTGGTTTTTGGCACAAATAAATCATATTGTATGAACTTTTTTTAAAAACATGTTAAAGAAAGTAATATGTGATATAAAATGCAATATAATAATAACATTATATGTAATAGTAATATGTAATCAGCAATAATGCAAAAGAACAGAAGAACAAGGACCTAGTGTTGATTTAAAACTAAAGGGGAAAACATTATCATTGATTAATTGAGATGAAACATCAAGAAAACAATGTCTGGGGTTACATTTATGTGAATATACTTGGAAATGCTGCTCATGTGTTGAAAGTTTTCTGTTCACAATGTGTCACTTGAAGTTTCCTATCTAAATTTTACAGTACAATAAAAAAATATATATATTTTTCTTTTAATGTTCAAAGCTGAAATAAATACCTTTTTGGCCACTTGGGGCAACAGAAGCAAGTTATGAATAACAGTTGCTTATTTAAACATCCAGCACTTACAGAGAAACATTATCCTTCATTTTTAGTTGCATTTGTGTTAATCGGATGAATGTCAGTCCACAATTCTTTCTCTTTTACCTCTGTTTTTGGTCTCCACCAACTCCTGAGGCCAATATCTGAGTCTTTACCTGCTAAATGCTCCACTTTCTTCAGGTTTCTAGACAGCACACATAGCTAAACAATTGTCTTGAAAGAGAGTGATTAGCTGTGTTTCCATCCAACATATTTTTTTTGCATTTTGAAGTATTGCATCAGAAATGTTGACGAAAAAAACTTTTTTGCTTGTTAACACATGCTGTTGTTGATGTTTGATTTCACCTCCTGTCTTCATTGTTTTCCTATATTTTTTGATTGGTTTCTCCTGACCCTAATTAGTTCTTTGTGTATTTAGCCCTCATGTGTCTTTGTGGACTTAAACCTTGTTTGATTTAGACTTTGCATTTCTTAAGCCTGCCGTATATATTTTCATTTGCTATTTAATACTTTGAACTGCCTAGGGGACTTAGGGACAGGTGAGACCAATCAAAAATGGCGGGAAAAGAACAACGACAGGAAGTAAAATCAAACAAAACACATGAGAAGACTGACTGTGAAAAAGTGCATAATTATTTTGTGGGTGTATAAGTGTATATGTGTATATGTAAATAACTGCATATATTGTTTTATTTAATTTTGTTTTATATGTGTTCTGTGTGTGTGTGTGTGTGTACCAGGAAGAAGCTCTCATTTTGTTGTGCAACCCCCTGTTGTGTAAGGATAATAAAATGACCTTGATACCTCAATAAAATACATTTCAAATCATTACAAACATCCTATCCTGGTGTCAGAAACCTGGATAAATTGTTATTCTGTTTTTTAGAAACCCAACTACACCTGCTGGGATACACTGAAACATTACATTATTGCCTGCAGATAACATGAAGAAGCCAAATCCTGGAGTTTGCAGGTAGCCAGAAATAGAAATGGTTTGATATTGACCTGCTGAGGTAACTCCATCTGCAGAGAAATTTCTGAGGCTGGCGGGATATCCAAGAGTCTGAGACATCTAGTATCTGCCGCCTGCATCTAACCGCATTGAGGAAATGATGCATCATGACAAATAATGACACCTATTACATCTTGTCCTCCATCATTTCATCCTGTATGTCAACACAGGCATAAGCTGCCTGTGAGCGTGTGTACAAAGTTTAGGAAATACTATTTACTGCCACCTCATGAGAAAAGCAGAAAAAAAATCATTGGCCCAATGTTACTGGACTACAAATGCAGCGTGTTGGTAAAATGTTTGACCAGCAGTTATTATCCTGAGCATGAAGCTTTATAACATTATGACGCTGGCCCTATGCCAAATGGATGTAACTCTGCCAGTAGCCTAAGTGTTTTTTAAATGAGCTACTTGCTATTTTGGAAATGATTAATATGTTTACTTTTTGATGATTAAAAATAAAGCAGGCTTCATTAATATTTCATTAATTATTTGCATGCAGTTTTCATGCCTCCACATAAGCCATTGTCCGTCCATCTGTGCTTACATCTGTACATCCGTCCATCCCATTCTTGTGAACGCGATATCTTAAGAACACCTGGAGGGAATTCCTTCAAACTGGCACAAACTTCCGACTCAAGGATCAACTTGATTTTGGTGGTCAAAGTTCCGGGTCACTGTGACATTACAAAACATGATTTTAGCCATAACTCAAAAATTCATATGCTGGATATGACAAAATAGGATAAAGTGATGACATTATGTATCCAAAAGGTCAAAGGTCAGCTTCTCTGTAACAGCTCTCGGTCAGTCCTCTGTCCTCCTCGGTCTCTAATAGAGTACAGTGTGTTTTCACTGGAATCACACATGTATAGTGAGAACTTCCATGTTGCCTGTCCTTCAAAGTTACAGGTCAATATAGTGGTAACTTCCATATTAAATTCCCATAATTGAGTTTGGACACACATGGATGTAGACTGTAACTTAATGGTTCGTGGAGACATACAACTGCAAGACAGTAATTCTATTTTTTAACTGCTCTATTTTATATGTCCACTAACAGCTGACTTCCCACTCTTCTTTCCTATTCGCTAGGGGCTGCAAGTGATCACAAGTGCTTCAGTGTGAAATTTGTTTCAGCTCAGGACAACGTAGTATGTAGGGTTCATGTTATTGTTGCAAATCTCTGCAGTCGTGGTGGCATTTCAGTAGGTGCTTCACCATCTGTTGTCTGATGGGAATCTGTACTCTTCTCTTCAACTTAATTGTTTACCAACACTAAGATGTACTTATAATATACATTGTTGTGCTTTTTCACTTTCAAGTAAACAGGACGAATTTGTCTCATGTGATATTCATTTTAAACAGACACATTTTCTATTAAAGCCAGGTGCAAGACAACAGGTTCAGTATCTGCATGATCATAGATAGATATAGATGATTACCCCATAAGTTTTGTTTTTCCCCTGTGTCACAAGGGTGCAGGAGAGTGACAGCAGGGGAACCAAGTGGAGACAGTTGAGGCAGACAGGATGATTTCAGTGATTTATTTAAAGGGAAAGGTTTACAGGCAGCCAGACAAGCAGGCAGGCAGACAAGGCAGGACAGGAATGTTCAATCTAGTAGGGAGTGAGTGGAAATGGGAACGGGAAATGTGCAGATACTCTCCTTTTCTCCTATAGCTTAACTGGAACAAAAATACCACCGTAACCACTTTCCAAAAGCTAGACATTAAATCAGGAAACATATTCTCACAACGCTGTTTCATAATAACATATGTCCTTTCAATGCATGCTGGGACAAACTTAAGCCCCTACAGCCCTGAACAAGCCTGAATAAGCAGGAAAAGAAATAATTCACTTGTTTACTCCAACTAATCAAACTCCCTGCAGCATGAAAATTGTTAAACAGCTTCATGAGGGGCTTTCATTTCCTCTCAGTTTAGTCTACGGTGTTGAAGTAACAAACCGCAGTGCTGATCTCAGCCTATCTTCATGCAGAAGCTGTAATCTGCTCCCTCACTGAACCTGTAAACATGTTAATAAATGAAAATTCACAGCAGTGACCTAAAAGTGTCAGAAAAGCTACCAGATACAAAGCAGACCTTACCCACAGGGGACGAGGGGTTTTCTCTGTCACTCCGTCTGTGTTACGCTCTGTTTTTGCCTTGTATAAAAATATATTTTCTGTCCATGAAACCTCCTGAGACTGAGGTGAAATTCAGATTGATGTAACTGTCTGACCCAGTCTGCAGCTCAGGTGAGCAGCTCATCCAGGTGTTACCAGAAGTGAAACTGCTGGTGCAGGTGTTCAAGCACCTTTAATGCGTACTTGCCAACCCCCCCAATTTTCCCAGGAGACTTTGTTTTTCATTGTCCTCTCCCTATTTCACAATTCTCCTGTATTTCTCCCGATTTTCTGGCAAATTTTTACACTCGATTTTCAGTGTTTTCCTTTTCACTATCACAGCCTGTTTCTGACACTGTATGTGTATATGCCGACTCTAAAAGTCCTCTGTTTCCACAAAAATAGACACCAAACCACTTCCTAAGAAGAATTTGTCATGCATTTTGTAAAATCTGTTGCAATTATGTTTTAGGATGAATTATTCTCTATTCTTCCCTGAGAATGTAAAGTAAAACCATTCAACATAGAATTGGTGTTGCAGTGTAGAGCTGCATTGATTAATCGATTATGAAGCGAATTATCAAATTAATCACCCATTCAGTCAACTATTTTGATAATAAATTAATCTGTTTGAGTGATTTTTTTTAAAGAAATAAAGCAAAAATTCTCTGATTTCAGCTCCTTAAATGTGAAAATTTTCTGGTTTCTATACTCCTCTATGACAGTAAACTGATATCTTTGGGTTGTGGACAAAACTGATCAACATTTTTCAACATTTTCAAACATTTTATGGACCAAACAACTAATCGTTCAATGGAGAAAGCGACTGACAGATTGCTTGATAATAAATATAATTGTTACAGGAAATGTGCTTATTTTGTTATCTTTATTCTTTAAAAGTCACCAGAATGCAGGAAACAAAATCTCTGAATCTCAGATCTTTTGGTATTGAAATCCTCCCCGTTTTTGAGGTCTCAAGGTTGCAAGTATGCTTTAAAGCACATGTTCAAGCACTGAAATATTAACAATGCCATTTATTCTCATTTTGAAATACCTCTCACTGTCATACATCATTCACGACATCATTTTAAAAACTCAGAGCATCAGAAATGTACAAATATTTTTCGCGTAATTTGAGGAAAAATTAAATTCAAATAATCAAGTTAAATCATTTAGAAAAAAAAAAACAGAGGGAGTTGTTTGAACAAACATTGGGGATCAGTGATTAGTCATAAGGTACATTCGGGGCTCATTCATGTGTCCGTCTGGCTGATGGATGGTCGGCTGCACCGAAGTTAGCCAGTGATTTCCCCACTCTCATTAAAGCAACAGGAGGAAAGAGATTTCAACATGCAACATTTATCTCATGCCAGATCAGGGCAACTTCTGCATGATCTGTGTGGGTAATGAGAGCATTGATCTGTGTTAGTAATTAGCCCATGAAGAGGCATCCTTGCAAGATATCCATGTGTTTGTGTAACAATTAATTTATGTGTTGCAAGTAATTTCACAGTTGGTGTTACCATATTGATATTATGGTAGTATTATTATTATATTATTATGGTGACTTTGTCGGGCACTTGTACTTGTAGGATGTGACGGTTGGTCTTTGGTGTATTTGTCCTCGTTCTTGTCCACTGTGATTGGACAACTGGGTAAAAACAGCTGTAAGAGCTGCATTTCACCCAAAGTTTAACCTTTTTCACCTCTCTGAGACAAGTGAAAAAGGGCAAACGTATAGATGCTCAGCACCTCGTCATGCTGGTGCCGTTTGTAACATAGTGTAAACACGATTTGAAAAATTCATAAAACATGGTAACCTCAGGAAAATCACTTTGGTGGACACAGCCTCCTGTTGTAGTATCTACACTGTTAAAGTACGTGTTAGATTTTTATACTCCCAAACAGCTTTAGATGCATTACCGTCAGTGTTGGGTAAGTTAACGACATTTTGTACAGTTACTAATTACTTCTCTCAAAGGTAATTGGACGGCTTTACCAATTATTGTGTGCAGAAGTAATTAGTTACTAGGAAAAGTAACTTAAGCAAAGTTGTGAAAAAAATCTGACTTTTAACTAGGGTAACCTGTAACTGTGGTTAAAGGCTGTGATCATCTCCTGAGCAAGGAGCAGCTTGTTACTGAAATGAGAATAGCCCTGTCCGCTTAAAGGTTGTGCAGAGGAAAAGTAAAATCAGTCAACTTTTGAAGAACTGCAACCTGATCTCTCCCAGGTGTGTCCTTGCTTGTTTTATTCCGTGTACCCAGCTTTGACATCTGCATCTGGCCTCAGTCTTTGCTGCTAAACAGCAACACAAGAAGCTTTTGGTTTGTGTCGATGTGTTTGAGAGGGAGAAGCATGCAGGGTACAGACTGATGGACAAAGAGGCTGCTGAATTAGAGAAATAAATAAAAGAAGCATTATAAGCACAAATAAACACCTCCCACATGGCTGCACACCCCAGCAGCTTCAGTATCGACCAATCAGGAACCAGTACCAATTTAGGACTGGTTCTCGATACCCATCTCTGCTTCAATTCTATTATTAATGTACAGATACCTATACTATTTTACTGACACTTGTCAAATTTATTATTGTACACATTATCACTGATAAGAGTCAGTAATTCTCCCGAATACCAAAGGGCACCAATGAAAAGTGTCCCACCATATAACCCCCTGTCTCGACCACAAGCGATGCAGACACGTTTTTCACTCACACTCTCACACATCAGAAACGCTCTCAATTTAAACCATGCAGCAGTAGTTAATAATTATATAATCAACAGACAAAAGTAACAAGCTCCTTTAAATGTCAGTATTATGCAGTAATTGTTACTGCTGAAAGTAGTGGAATTAAGTAACGTGTTGCTTAGCCTGGGAATTGTAATTGTTTTTTCCAGAGGCTCAATAATTACCAGCTGGTTAGTCTCAGTTATAATCGCAGAGTGTGCGTCTGTTAGGATGCACCTATGTTCCCCCAAGACTTGATACAATAATAAATCCTGAGACAGTTGATCAGTTTACTGCTCTTAAACGCAACAGTGTGTGTGGTTCCGAATACAAAACAATACAATAAAGATATTAATAACAGCTCAACTTGTTCATCATAAAGGCAAAAGCAACAGATATCCACTAGCTTACAGCCTGTCTAATGTTACTGCACACAAGCTAACGAAAACATAAAACTAACAGCCAACTAACTAACTCTAACTGTTCTGCTCACATAAACTCTACTCCGCTGAGTTCTCGGCCACTCCTCTAGTGGCTGAGCCCGCAAATGTACGTGTCCAGTTATATCTTCAGAATATTTACATTGTTACTATTTTTTGTAATATTTCCTCATCTATATTGCTTGTTCACTTATTTATTGCTGTAATTGCTGCTTCTATTTTTCAACCACTTCATACTGCTGTTAACGCTGAAAATTTACCCCTTGTGAGACTAATGAAAGATTATCTTATCAGAACTACAGACCATCTGTGAGTGTGATTTCAGCTCCTCTCGTGAAACCCCACTTCTCTTCACAAAGTGAGTTGTGGTGAATGAGCGACCATGATGCTCCTGAAATGAAAGTAAGCGACTGGTGAACAGATGTTCTGTCGCTGACAGATGGAGAAACCAGATGGCTGAAGGCGTCCGGCTCTTCATGCTTACTGATCTGTTCCTCACTAGTTCACCAGCTGCTTATTAAAAACATATTGTTTGGAATGTGGCCATGTGATGTTATAGTGGAGAAAATGATATTGTGCATGAAGCTCACAGTGAGGACAGCAGCACAGCATTCACATCCATAATGGCCAATAGCGTAGGAGTCATAGCTATATTTATACATAATGCATGTGATTTTAGGACAATGCAGCAGAACAATGATCCTAAATCCACACAGAAAACATTCAGTGTGTTTTTTTTTATAGATAAACAGGAAGGTTCTTGACCGGTAAAGTCGGTTACTGACCTTAATTCAGCAGCTCACTTGATTCAGACAAGACGAGGCATGAAGACAAGAGACCAAAAGTCAAAGTAATACTGTGGTGTTAGAGCATCCTTCACTGCCCACCTGATGTGGATGTAAACACCCTCTAATGTGAAAGTTTAAAGTCAGCACTTTACCTGACACACTGACCTAATGAGGTGCAGAACGGTGCGTCAAGCTTGGAGAAACTCCTGGCAGTTCAAAACTTAATTCAGATTTCAGTCACATTTCTCCTGTCCCTCTTCTGGAACCACACCGTCAATCACGTCCATCACAGAGGTGATGGTGTAGTTCTGCACTGAACATGAACAAGACTTCCCTTTTCACACATATGCACACCTTACCAAACATTATAGAAAGCAGGCATGGCTGTCAGGTTGATGGTTGCAAGGGTTACAAAGTTTGGGCAATGCAGAAGTTGGTGTTGTAAAATTAGAAATGAGTTTTCACAACATTCACTTTATTTATTTATTTTTCCCATAAAAAAAAAACTTCGGACTTGTGAAGTCCCTAACCCTAGGCTTTCTGAACAATATAAAGAGTCTACAAGAGCCTTAAAGGTGAAATATTTAATTATCTGCTGTAGTAATAAATAAAATAAAATTACCATAATATGTTATCACGGAATATGTTAAAATGAAATACTCACCTCTCTGACAACTGCACCACGGTTGCGGTGTCCTTAATTTAACTTCTGGGCCTGAATAATTGTTTTAGTTAGCACATTTCACATTAATTAGATTTCAAATTAATGCAGAATGTTTGCCGAATGAGTTCGTATCTGTTTATAAGTGATAAGTGAGAAATCATTAAAAATCTTGTAGAAGCCATAGATGTGTATAACAATTAAAATGAACAATATGATGATAATGTCTGGTAGGAAATGAGACAGGCAATAACTTAACTCAATGTCCAGAGTGTGTATTTTCAGAGCAGTGGGCTTTGTGTTTTCAGGATAACAGGATTAGCTTTACATCAATAGACATTGACAGTTATAAACATGTAATCAGGTTATAGTACAATATTTAATGCTGATATATTAGTCTTATGTTGGTCAATGAATGTTTAATCTGTTAATCTTGTGTTATCTTGTGTGGTTGATAAAAATGAAGGTTATTTATGTGTCACTTTTGGAAACATCATGAACAGCACAGGGATCTCTTGCTTTAACTTCATCATTTCTGGTTTGACTGCAGTATTTTGTCACTGCCTCATGCTGCGGTTGCCTGATCTCGTCTACTTTCCAGGCGAGGCGCAGTTCACCTCAAATGAGCCAACTGTTGGATTATAGAAAAAAACTCAACTGCTTTCCTTCTCCAAATACCTTAAATTCTGTTAATTTAAAAGGTGGATTCAGCTGGATTTGTCCAAGCTGTTCGTAAACGCAGCTGAAAGATACCAGGATGTCAAATACCAACATTTTGAGTTGGTGAAGCGTCCTAAGCACAACAAAATACTGAGAAAAATAAGGAAATACAGGGCAGGGTCGAAAGAGATTGTGTTTTTATGAGTCTATATATTGTTTTTTAGTTAAATGATGCATATTATACTTTTAACATGGCTGACCACAGATGATTAGTCTACAATAGCGGTTTTAATAGTTGACAATTTGACTGTTCTGTGAAACTCCTACTCAGTAGTCATGAGCCCTTGTGGGTAAAACCACACCCATCTTCGAACTTTGTCGTCATTTAGATCTCAGCTTCACACTTGCGAAGCTTCGAGACTGCATCTTGCACGGTTGTGAGGCCATTGTGTTGACAAAATGTGTTAACAGCCACACTGTTGCATCTGGTAAGAGCAATCAAAAACAAGACAAAAGTGACAGTGGTGTGATGAATAGTGGCAGAGTCAGCAAGTCTAGTGTACTGTGCATAAAGTGTACACAACATTCACATTCAAATGTGGCACGTCAGTTATGATGGATTTTCCATGCGCATGCCTGTAGCATTTGTGCAATAGGCGGTGAAGGAAATGACAATAAGTCGACTTGTTTGCTCAGAAGTTGTCAAATAAATCACCCAGTGAAAGAACTGGCTCTTTGTTAAAAGGCCTAAAGGAAGTGATTATAATGGATGTGCATGCAGTGGTCAAATTAGGCCTGTAGCCCACTAACCTTACTGGGTCCTGCCACTAAATAAATGTCACTTCATCTCAAATAAACTCAGAGAAGAGGCAGAAATATGCTGCTGCTCTCCAGAGGTGTGGCTCAGTTCAGACATGAACAAGGTCCCTGCAGTCAGAGATAAAGTGAAAGGAAAACTAATCTGAACTCAGTCTACTCATCTTTTGAAGCTGTCCTATAAATCTCTGTGACATAAATGCATAGCATGCTGGTTATGACTCAAGGTTTTTGGTGGGCTGATTTTCTGTGACCATATTTTAGGCTGATCTGTTGCAACCTTTCTATGGGAACAGAGGAAGTGATATAACTTTACCCAAAACCTTTGTCAAAATAGAACCAGGAAGACAAAAAAAAAAACAAAACAAAAAAAAAAAAAAGGCTGCTGAAACACTGCAACAACTGATTATTTTAATTTTACAAAAACATGATTAAAAAGATAAATGCACACTAACTAGAAAAGAAAGCCTGATTAGTCTACAGAATCTAACAGAATAGTTGAACAGGACACTCGTGGCAACCAGTCAGCAAAGACGCAGGAGGTGGAAACACACCTGCATCAAGGTACTTTCAGAAACACGTTTGAACAACAGCAGCACCAGCCAACAAACACCTCAGTGGCAAAATGACAAGAAGCACTGGCTCTGCGGGTTGATGTACACCTGCACCGATGATCAAATGAAGGTGTGGATGATCCAGGCACTCAGTGAGAGGCATAGTACACCTGAAACACGAGAGAAACAGCTCTCCTCTAAAAAAAAAAGGCTATGGAAAGTTAGTGGACTTAAGAAGCACTAGTAAGTAGATAAAGTTCTGGTTTGAATTGCAGGGGAGCTCCCCTGAAAGCCAAGTTTGAGAAATATAGGTGAGCCCTAAAACGTGATGTTCCTGAAAAATAAATGATATATAAGATGTAATTTGATATAATAAAAAAAATGCCAATGTTGTTTGTTTAGTTGCTCATTATGTTATAATTTCCAAACATTTAGCCTCAGTAATATACACAATCCTGCGTGCACAGTGTGTTATGTTTGCCACTGGACAGCCAGGCCATCCATAGTTCTGACACCGAGTGGAGGCGATAGATAGACAGTTCAGTTCCTGCTTGTTTTTCATGATTGTAAAAAGCCCAATTATAACAATCCACAGACAGAAGGGAAGTGGCAGGGAAGTGAGGAGACAGTCTATGATGGAGAGGGAGAGATGCGAGCCACAAAACAGCTGCTTCTATGTGCCTGTGATACCTTATGCATCCTCTCATGTAAAAACAGTGAGCTCATTTTGCGTCAAAATCTCTTCTCATTAGTTTACATTCACAAACATCAGATGATGATGTTGATACCTGATACCAGGTTCTGCAAAATCCTGCAAAACAGTGTAAGAAGCTCTTTATTTCTGTAGTCTGTGGTTAAAAAAAAACACAAGTTTGCTAACCAATATTTGATTTGTTAGGCGTGATTCATGAAGGTGTGTGCATGAGAAGCAGAAAAATGTACCCTTATATTCTTGTTATTTAGCATCTATGAAAGGTTATTGACAGTATAAATTATCTGTAGAGGTAACAATGTTTAACCCTGTAACTGACGGTGCTGCAGCATACTTCCATAAACAATGTAACATGCTTATACAGGAGTGCTCAACAGAAAATAGAGCTCTCCTGAAAGCCACTATGTAATTCAAACCCTGGATAAAGTGTTGACACAGTGAACCTCCATTAATCCATAAAAAAGGTGCCTGCCAGGACATATTATCAGATTTAAATTTTTATGTACATGTAGATTTGTCTGTTTTTTTGTTGTATTAATATTGGTTTTGATGGGGAAAAAGATCTCATATTGCAAAGTGCAGATGAAACAGACCTCTGTCATGGCAGCCATATTGAAATGAAATAGTAGAGTAAGCACAGGTATTAATAATGATACTGATTAAGGTCTCTCCAGTGGGCCAAAAGGCACAATAGGAGCACAATAGGTTTGTCCTGAATGTAACAGAACCTTAATCAGTATCACTGTGAACGCATGTGTTTACTCTGCTATTTCATGTCAATATGGCTGCATGAAAAAGGTGTATTTTGAAAGTCTCTTGCTTCTGTACCATGACGTGAAACAGGACAGGCAGGCAGGACACAATTTTGGGAGGGTTTTGATGTGAACATTGAAGAGTGAGTGTGTCACAACCAGTTGTATCAAGCCGTTGCTAGCTATTGAATCTTTTTTGAATTGTATTCTATGTTGTTAAACAGCTGCACAAGATTTTTCATATTTTTTAATTTAGTCTCAACTTTAATACACGAAGCAGTTTTTAATTAATTAAAGTAATACATAAATGAGAAAAATGAGACTGAGACATCTTAAAGGTGTAGTTTACTTATCCAAAATCATTTTATTAACCTGTGTTTATAACATAAGAACAGGTGAAAATGCCAGAAACAGGCTATTCTATTATTTATTTATTTATTTATTTATTTATTATTTATTTATTTATTTATTTATTTATTTATTGTCAGGATAATTTTTCTAAATTTTTATTATAATACTCATTCTGGCCATAAGAGGCTGAGGTGGACTAAAAGCATTATTTTTTTCTTCCACATTTTAACCTCTCCATGCACTCTAAACATGTGTGTTAGCAACTTATGAAACATTACTGCTAGCCAACAGCTCAGGGTTGTAGTGCATTTCAGCCTCTCGTGGCTGAAATTAATATTACAACAAAAACTTTGAAAGAATTTAGAAAAACCCTGGCGAAATGTATTTTTTCACCTGGAAAAAGTTTTCTCCCACCTGTTTCACATATGAAAAGAAAACTAAGAAACTTATAAAGCCTATCCTGGCAAGAACCTTTTTATTCACATATTCTTTTGTGACGTACATTTGGCATGCCCCAGATTCCTTTGGCAAAACAGTAATTTTACTTGTAAAATATGGGAGTTGCTGGTCTTCTGCTGCCTCAGCTGGTTAGTTTTAAAGGGTTAGTTGGTTCACTTAATGTACATTTTAAAATTTTGATATGTTTTTATCTCTTTAATTCAAATTTTTGGTGTCTGTAAGTTGTGTTGGTTGTTAATTGGGTCAAACTAGATTAAATGTCCCCCCATAAAGCTCAATGTACACACTGCAGTATATTAGCAGCTTTTACAATGTTTCAGTTTCAAGCACATACAAGACTTTCTAGTGAACTGATTGGTTTTTAAACAGCTGATTTGGCACTAGAGCTGAGATTGTGTCGTTGCAGAACTTAAGTGTCAGTTTTCAGTCACAGTTCAGCGAAAAGCCTCAAGTATTTTTTTGTCTTCTCTCTTATTATAATATTTCGTCTAGGGCGAGAATCAACACCATGCGCTTTCTAAATCCTCTGTTTTTACTCTTGGCTGATAAAGAAACTGCATTAAAGATTCATTTTTCCCCTCTGGAGGACTCTGGTTTCCACACGCTGAAACCAGTGAAATGAAGCCAAGTGCTCAGTCATCGCCCCAACACGGAGCCCTCGCCCAGCCCGCCTTCTCCTTCCCAATTAACAGCGTCTTTGCCTCAAGTAGCTCTGTCAGTTCAGATCAAGGCTGCACGTCTTCTCAGAGATGACTGAACATCCAGCTCGCCACCTCCAGGCCGGGCAGCCCCGAGGATGGAGCCGATATGTAGTAAGGACATGAGAGAGGAGGAGAAAGAAGAAAAATGAGGAAAAGTGAAGAAGCTGTAAGCCTCGATATCATGTCTTTTTTACAGTGTGTTCCATCTCCATTACTGAGCGTTAGTCAGTCAAACAGTTTGAGTGGGACTGTGGCATCTTTTTCTGTTAAAGTTTAGCTGAAAAGCTGTGAATGGAGCTCTTTTCTTTGTCTTTTTGACATGATGCACAAACTAACTAACTACTATGACTGTCCTGTTCACTGCAGACAATAAAATAAATTTAACCACTTTTTTCTGCTGTTAGTAACCAGACAGAAGTAGGATGGCCCTACACCTGCAATGAGTTTAAGGGAAATATATCCTACCTTGCTCTGGAGAAATGTGATCAGATTGAAATCAAAGAAATTTACAAAAAATATAAGACATGATTATGCAATTCCTAGAAAGTGATCAGGCTAAAATTAATAAATATAATTGATAAACAACACCACTTCTACAAATACTGTAACTCTTGAGATATATATGTATATATATATATATATATATATATATATATATATATACAATATATGTATATATACAACACCCACACACACACTATATATATATATTATATATATTAGATTTAATTGATTTAATTTGTTTTTGCCTTATTTTAATTCAGTGTATATAATTTTATTAGATTTTTATAATTACATAATTGTGTATTTATTTGTCTGTTTTTCTTTTCTATTTCTTTCTCTTTTTCCCTGAATATTTGATGTTGACGGTTAAAAACAAAAACAACATAAAAAGGAAATTACAACTTTCATTCACTGATTTATTACTAATATGCTACTGTAAACCAGTGGAGGAGAGTAACTAAGCACATTTACTCAAGCACTTCACAATTTTGATGTACTTGTACATGTACAATTGTGAGTTTTTCCCTTTTTTTTGTTAGTTTATACATTACTCTTATTTGACAGATAACTTTACAAAACAAGATTTTGCAAACAAAACCCCCAAAAAACAAGTACATAAGCTCATAAAATAAAACATATTGGCGAATTTCCCCACTGTGGGACTAATAAAAGGAATATCTTATCTATTTATCTAATATTGATTTCGACATTTGGCTGTGGCTCTTATATAAGATCTAGTTTTCAAATTCAAAGAGACATTTCTAAACTTCAGATGAGTTTTTTCCATTTAATTAATTGTTTAGACATCCTAAGTCAGAACATTTTCCACATTGTAAACAAACCCAAAAAAAAAAAAAAAAAAAAAAAAAAAACTGAGAAGTAATAAAAAAATTGCTAATCAGAATTTTGTTTTACCTTGGTCTCTTCCCTTTAAATGATTGTTTGGATTCTCTGAAATGGGATGTTGGGGGTATTTATTCATAGTCAGTGTACTACCAACAGTAGATGGCAGTCGACAGACCCCTAACTTGGAGAAGCATTAGAAGTACTGGTGTAGGAAGCTAAACGAGTGCTGCTGTGGACGGGGTCAGCAACAAATTTTGTTTTAGGTTCATGTTAGAATGTTTTCACTGGTTCACCTTGCTGTCAGACAGCATTCTCCGACAGGAAGCTGTAGTTACATAAGCCAAATATCACTCTCCAAACCACCCAGACTCCACTGGCAAAATCAGTCATTTTACCTCACCTCAGTTAGTTTGTTTGTGTTATTGTGTGACATAATTGTTTAAAAGCTTAGTTCAGATTTAAAGTCACAAAATAACACAAACAAACTAATTGATTGAAGCAGTGGTAGATGAGGAGCCTGCATTCTGAGAGGTAAAATGATAATGATGATGATTTTGCCAATGGAGTCTGGTTGGTGTGGAGAGAGTGATGTTTGGCATATATAACGGCGGTTTCCAATCAGGAAGGCTGTCTGACAGCAAGGTCAAGTGGTCAAAATATTCTAAATATAGCGTACACTGAAACTAACAATGTTTTTTGGGGGTGTCTAATGGCTGGTTCACACTGCCTGCATGTACCTGCACATGATGGCTATACCTCGCTGAACTACTGTAGCTGGCACGCCTGCGGTGTCGACACAGGCTGCGTTTCTGTTGTGGGGCGGCTGCTGAAAGCTATATCTTTCTACACTGAGTTTGCAGAAGAGTTTTGAAGAGAAGAAAAGAGCTGTATTCAGAGGGAGAAGGAGGGAGGGAGGGAGAGAGGGGGAGATAAAGAGAAAAGAGAGAGAGAAAAACACTGCCCTGCACCCAATATTTTCATGCTGGTGACATATTCTTCAGATATAGACATTGAAAATGAAGTGAAAGGTGCCATGTTGCTGATATAATGTCAATATGACTGTCAACTTCTCATTTTCACTGTGTAATATAACTGCACACCTCACACAGAAAAAATAGGCAAGACTCCAGATGAGCAGCGCTGCACATGCAGGATGTCTGAATGGGCCGCAAAATACATTTTGCTGCTGATCCTGTCCACAGCAGTACATTGCTTAGCTTCCTACACATGTACTCCTGCTGCTTCTCCAAACTGGGTGCATGCTGATCACCATCTACTGTAGTTAATGCACTGACTGCGTGCCTCACAACACATTTCACAACTATTCAGATTTATCTTATTTATACTGACCTTTTGGAGGGTGGAGGTTGGGAACCACTGGACTAACTGCCTGTATATAAATTTAAAACTAGCTCCACCACAACCAGTGAAATGCTTTAAAAAAAAAATACAACACTTCCACTTGTAATGGGGTAATTTTAGATGACTGTATTAGTACTCAGGCCAAGAGAGTACTTCTTCCACCACTACTGCAAACTGCTCATACGGATGAATAACTATTTATGATCATCAAATAGGTCTTTTTACAGTATACCTCCTAGATACACCCACATAGTGCTGGAGCTGGGTTTCTGAAGAGAGATAAGAGTGAAGAGTGTTCTGCAGATGTTACGGTGTGCTGCCTATCTGACGGGCATTTCGGCTTTAGGAGGTATTATACTTGAGAATATCCACAAACCAATTAATGTTTACCAGCTTCATAAATCTTGGGCAGATCAGATGGCTATTTAATAACAAAAAAAAAAAACAAAGTTAAATGTAACCAAGAAGCACATACAAGCTACTAGTTTGTCTATGCCAGTTGCTAGTATTTTTAGTATTCCAAGCATTTCTAACAGCTGTTGATTTCTAATTTTCTCATTAAAGTTATGTAGCTCTGTTCTGTGGCTGCAAGTGACCTGGTTTCACAGCAGTGGGCTGCAATAAATTATCATTAATTAAGTCTTACAGTCAATTTTACAAAGACAAACATAGTGCCATTTTGCATTTGCAAACAATCATCCCACCATTTTCACACAAGAAATGTTTGGTATTAATGCAAATTCCCAATTGGGGATTAGGACAAACTCAGAATTTTACACAATCACAGTGATCTACTGCATTATTAGTGTTGAGTCAGAAATAAATAAATATTTCAGTGTATGACTTATGCCTTCTGGGATTTCTCCTTTTTCTTTAATTGATAAAGATTTTGTGAAACAAATTGCCAAGTCTCAAGCACATAAACTCATGAAATTTCTTTTTTCTGCATTTAAAAAAAAAATCGATACTCAGGATTTTGTGAAAGAACATAAAGCCCCAGGCACTTAAACTGAAATTCATTATGCATTATTCAAGTTTTTCATTAAAATTAAACTTGCCCCAGCCACGTGTGTGTGTGTGTATGTTTATTTCCAGCTGTAGCGACAGTTGCATGAACTGACTAAAGAGCCCGAGAGACAGCAGTCTATTGCTCATGCCGCTTGCACTCTTATCTGATAAATGAAAGCAGCTTAATTAGAGCGCAGTTAAAAGGACTGCGGGACATTTGACAGACAGCATTCTTTGAGGAGGAGGAGCCACTGACACACACTGCTCATTCTAATGGCTTCGTAATAATATTCCTCTCCCACTCATTCAGAAAACCATCTTTATTAATAAATATTCCATCATGTGTAGAACACCATTCAAGAGCAGGATGCAAAATGGAAAGAGAAGCTGTGACAAAACACTACAGCTGACTGACAGGAGTTCATCTCACCTTTCACACATTAGACTCACAAAAGCAAACAAAACACATCAAATGGGAATATACTATATGATGTTAACACTGTTTTCCCCCCCTCAGCCTACTGACATATTTCATGAGGATAAACAGCCCACACAGGTGTGTCCATTATGTCTGATTAGACCTCACCTAAATGTGAGTTAAGCACTCACAGGTGCAACGGGAGAGTCAGGGAGGAATTTAACACACTCCACACCCCGGGGAGAGGTCCAATCAGGCATAGTAAACACCTGTGTGGGTTGACTCTGAGTGTGTTTGTGTTTTTATTGCTGAAATCACATCGTGACAACATCATGTGGGAGTTACACTAATGACCAGTTTCTGACTGTTCCTTAAGTATCAGCTCATTCTCATCAATCTGCATATCATAAAAATAACAGGACATTAGACTCTGAAATTATGTGCAGTCCAGGTATGGAGGAGGTGGGGTGCTTTGATGGGTCAAACAAACACAGGGCTTTCAGCCAGTAGGCCGGTGTTAATTCTTGTGTGAAATTAAAAACTCACCAGTGTTGGACTAAGACTTTTAATTTTTTTGTTGACAAAGAGTAAAGCCACACCGATCACCGATCAAACAGCAATCGTGTTTTCAATATGCTTGCAGAAGACAACAGATCTTGGAGAAACAACTCAGTATCTGAACTGTGCCGGCTGTGAGACTTTTTGAATCTGTTTCTCTTCTCAAACACCTCTAATGGATATTTGAGCCCCTTGTGGGCGTGACGGGTAACAGTTATGAACATTTGGGAGTAACAGAACAGCAGAAAGTATAATGGAAAGGCTGGAATCTATAAGGAGTAAAAGGTAAGTGAACATTACAGGTTTTTTTTTCAGTTGCTATCAAGCAGTACTGAGGCCAAAACTCAGCATTTGAAAAATGTGCTGAAAGTGTTTTGCAGGTGCTGGAGCATGAACGAGAATAGAGCTCATAGATTTTGGGAAACATGGTCATTGAACAAAATTTGTGTGAAAGCAATGGAAAATGCTTGGTCCACATAGACTTCTGTTTCGCTGACAGTATGAAGAGTTTTGACATGATTCAGTTTGACCAATGCATGTTAACAATCGAGAAAAAAAAAAACTAAGATTGCAGTTGCTGTCTTGAACTGTCTGAGGACATAAACACTTGCAAGTCATAAACATGGGAATCCCACATCATTACTGTTCATCCCACATGATGTGAATGTGGCAGTAACCCTGTAGCAGGCACTGTTTGCTTGGACTGGCTACATCATGTGTCTGAGGGGCATATAGCTGATAAAATAGTCACTTCAAAGTTTCCCAAAGTATAGACTGTTTTCAGGGTCTCCGCATTGCTCGGGGATTTGTATATTTTTCATCACAGCGCAAACAAACTCTTTGTTGGTTTTAATGGATACACATTTTCAGGGTGTATTATTAGAAGCCAACCCAAATAATCACAAACTCCAATTTCCCCCTATTTAAAATTGCTCTGAAGAACCCCCCTAAGTGTCAACATGTTTTGATCTGAAATGTGAAGGACTTTGTTACCCAGAATGTGATTTCCTGTCATTAAGTAATATAGGCTTCTAAACACACAAACAGTATCAAAATGCTGAGTTACATTCACACAGTGCAATGCTTACAAAGATAGCCTTTATCAATCGTCTTTTGCATGACATTCATGGTGTCTCTATACAAATACAAGTGTTGAATAAAGACATGATACTCAGCATCATGTCAGTCAACATTAAATATGAAATCACTTGACAAACCAACACTATGTGTGTCGTATGTGGTCTTCAGTGTTTTGTATACTCTCAAACAGACACAGATGTCTTATGATACACTGAGTAACATGGTGACATCCTGTTTGTAATACATTTAGTAACACTTCACTTAAGGCATACAGCTGTATCAGATTATAATGTTTGATATTTACATAGCAGCTATCAGAACCTCTTATCTTTCTTTTTTTCACTTTTATTGGTGTAAGTATTTCTCACAAATCAATGTATTTCTTCTGACCTATTTGGGTACAGAGTACAGCAGAATTTAGAGCTGAAACAATTCAATTAATTAGTTAATAAGCTTTTTTTTTTTTTTTAAAGCAACAAGGTCAAATAAATTTACAGTTTCCAACTTCTTAAATGTGAATATTTTCTGATTTGTCTCCTAATATAGTGAACTGGGGTTCTGGATTGTTGATCAGACAAAAGAAGAAATGCCGATTTCTAATTTTAACGCAGCTTGGGCTCTGGGGATGTCAACATTCCACATTTTCTGAATTAGGGCCAAAAGATTAATTGAGAACAGCAGATTCATTGTTAATGGAAATGATTGTTAGTTGCAGCTCTGCAGGATTCAGTATCTACAATATCACTGCAACCAAACTGTCAAGGAAAACAAATATGAGACAAAAACTGATTATCTTAGATTAGATGAAGCTTTTCCAGTGTATATTTTTATAGTTTACCTCTGCATCCTCCTGAAAAAACTTATATATAAAAAAATGCATTAGAAGGAGTATTCTGATTCATATTGTTTAATATGGTGATGTTGTGCCTTTAATAGGATTATCTTTCAGCAGATTTCTCAGCACATCACACTGCTTTCTCATCCCACCTCTCGACTACACAAAGTCAAATCCTTTTCCCAAATTTTTGATTTTCTGGTTTCAGTAACCTGCAATCATAACAACTAATAAATCCAAATTTCAGACCTTGAAACTGAAACTTCAGGGTATATTTAAACCTTATTCTTTGAACTTTTGTTTTGTTACAATGTAAGTTCTTCTGCGGCTCATCTGTGCTCAATGTGGTGTTTCTCAAGGTTCAAGCCTGAACTCGTCATTATTCTCAATCTGTAAGCAGGGAAACATGCCTGCTGTTATGTTACACAAATGATGCTCAGGTGTATCTATAAATTAAGGAATTTCAGGACCCTAAACTGCCGTCATGTTGTCTGATTTTACCAAATTTGAAGAATAAAATAATTTTTTATTTTGCTTCCAAAACGCTGATGGATTCTGAACAACAACCAGGAAATTCATCTAAATTTGTATTTGGTCCAGACCTGTGTTCAGTAATACATATAAGGCACAGTGGGGTCTGGCTCTTAATATATATCAAACTGCAAGTTTGATTTGGATTTCCTCATTAGAAAGAGTATTGTCATTATCATTGCCGTTTTAGAATAAAAACTCCTTTAAAAAGTGGGACCGAATCTTGTTGACCGAAAGATCTTAACAGGAAGAATACTGTCTCACAGATAGTGAATAGGTGATAATCAGTGGTGTGAAAATGTCTTTACTCAAAATAAACTCTGATTCTGTACGCCTTAAGTCAAGTGTCACCAGAAATTTTTGCCTTGTGGCGACAATTAAATACAACATGTAAAAGACAAATATAGCACAAAGCTGCACATAGCAAGCTCTTCCTTTTTTTCTTGTTTTTTTTCTTCCTTTAAAGTCTACAAGAAATTGACACATTGACAGCTATTTACCAACAGCAACGAAAAAAGGCAAAAACACTGAGAATATCATGCAACTGATGCGTAACACTTGCTGCATGAATAAAAACAATATTATTCCCATTAATAAGAAGAGTTATTTTATTTTCCGTTCCTGTATCCACCTGGCACTTCTGCTTTCACTGGTGACTATAAAGAGATGCTTCTACCTCTCCTGGAGTGAATGAAAATATGTTGAGGCAGATTGTTATTGATTATAAACTTTGAAAAACAAATTTAATTCCCCATGTTAAAAGCTGTCATCCCAATCATTATAATGAATTGTGAAGAACAGAGAGGAAGAGGCACCAGCAAAAAAATGTAAAAATTGTATTTTGTCTGCATCCGCTCGTGGGCCATTATGATAAGGGCAAGCATAATAATATGTTTATTTGAGACTTTATTTTGTTGCAGTTTGGAGCAAAAAATATGAGCTTATCGGTATCGCCATCAGTTATCAGTCAAAAGGAGTTGGAAGTGATTTTGGCAAAAATCCATTGTTGAGCATCCATGTGTCATTCCCATATGCATCTCCTCTATCCCATAGTGAAACCTATAGGCTGCTTTTTGGAAAACACAACACTGAAGTGTAACATTCCAAAATCTGGTTTGTGATGCCCATCGTTTCATCTACTTCAACGCCTTTAGCAATGTTTGTTTTTAGTTCAAGTCTTTAAAATTTGGCTTACCAAACCAAATCTTGAGTATTTGCATTTCTTCAGATTAAAAACGTTCCTCGATGGTTATACGGGTCTTATTTTCCTAGTGGGACGGGGCAGAGAGGATTTTCAACAGAAAACAGTACTGTGGGTGGGAGTGATCAAAACTGCTACATGAGCAGGTGGGAGTGGATGGAAATTCTGCAGTATCGGGGCGTGGGTTCAAATAAAAAGCTCTGTGCAAACCTCCTGCTCAAGTCTTTGATTAAACAAATTTGTTTCATTATTTTGTGTTTCTAAAAGCATGCACGGTATAGATCAGCACACGTTATTGTGGGATGTGATCCCTCACTGGCTTCCCACTGATATCTCAGATTACACATTACAATGAAATACATACATCCTCTCCTCTTCCAGCCTGCGACTCCAGGCTGGGTCAAACTTGAACTGTGTGTTTGGATGTGACAGCTCTCCTGGTTGTATTGAGCTTATCAACAAATCAAGTGTCTTATACCACCAATCTCAACAGAAGTTCCCCACGGTCACACTCCGAAGTTTCCCTTTTAATTACATGACATCTTCGGTCTGAACTCCTGCATTGTTTGATTATAACAGCACAGCGTCGACACTATCATAGCACAGATAAAGGGTTTGGAGCATGCACAGCACTTGATGACGGCAGTTCATTAAATGTACATTACAAATGATGCAGTATGTCAGAACAGTTTGGGTTCTGAATTAGTACAAAACAACCCTGTTCACCAGTTGCCCTGATACCCAGGACTCATGTGCTGACCTGGGTCAAAATGCATGTGTGAATCATTCTTAGCCGTGATTTTAACAAGTTTCAAGTATCAGATGGGTGGGTGTGGCCTCTATGGACCCCAAATTGTAAAAAAAAAAAAAAAAAAAAAAAAAAGCTGTTACATTTGAGCTGGAATGAAAACTTGGACTATTCTTAACAGTCTGAAAAACATCTAACTATAAGGGAAGAGATCTCTGTCTGTCCTTTGCATACTCAAGAAGCATTCATCCAATCTACTTCACATTTAGCAGGTGTATTGCTGGGGACCCAAGGACATGCAGTGTCGAATTTGGTGCAATTTGGACTGGCAACACATTCAATATTAATAAACCTTGAATGAACAGTAGAACTCTGTGCTTTGTGCAGCAGAGCTCCAGGGCTCTTGGACTGAGATGAACATGTCCTCACCTCTGTCCACAGTGGGCCTTTAAAAGCCACGAAGGAATCTCTGTCTGTCTGTGTGTATGAGTGTAAGGCTGTCCTTTGCATATCTTGAGAATCATTCATCTGATCGAAGTCATACAAGTCATACTCAAGTGCAAAGTCGATTGGATCTTCATGACAACATTGCAAGCAGCACTTCCAGGGGCCAAGTGATAGGCCCAATCTGACAATCATGCAACCTGAATGGCCACCACCAGACAGGCACTGTACTAGCTGATTAATTTTACCATACACAAGTATCTTTCTAATATATTATGTAGTAGACCTACTTTTTTGCTGCTTGGTTGAGTGATTCTTTGATGGGTGGTCCCAAAGAAAAGTCTTTAAAAGTAGTTCAATCTGATCTTTTTTGCCTCAACAACAAAATATTTTGATTGTCCATGGCCCTGGCATACCATGTTACATGTTTTTTACCTGACACCACCATGTCAGTGAATTCCAAAACTGTTACAATCGTTTTCTCATCTGACACTGCTATGATTAAGGTTCGGTGGGTTTAGGCACAAAAACTACTTGGCTATGGTTATGAAACAACTATCCCTATGTTCCAGTCCCTATAACCACTGGAGGGCTTTGTCACTCAAACACAAACATGACACTGTCATTGAGAGGACCATCTCTTTTGCTTCATCAATGTATGTGGCATTACGAAAACAGAAGCCTTAGTCCAGCTCAGTCATGCTAACTTCCATCCAATTTCTTCTGCTATTCTGTTATTCTATTATTGTGTTGGCAGCAGGCTAAGCAGGGTATTCCAGCTGTCACTCTCGCTGGCAACCTTTTCCAGCTCCTCCTGGGGGATCTTAAGGTGTTTCGAGGCCAGCAGAGATATTTAATTCCTCCAGTGAGTTCTAGGTCTACCTCCCAGTAGCCCAAAAAATCCTCCAAAGGGACGTGTCCAGGAGGCAGCTTAACCAGATGCCCGAACAAGCTCCCTCCAGCTGTCTGAGCTCCTCACCTTATCTTTAAGGCAGAGCCCAGCCACCCATACAAAGGAAACTCATTTCATCTGCTTCTATTTGCAGTCACATTTTTTTTGGTTCCTACCCAAAGCTCATGACCATACGTGAGGGCTGGAACGTAGATCAACTGGTAAACTGAAAGCTTTCCATGACAGTCCGGAACTGCAAACGGATTACTGCGGACACTGCACCAATCCACTGTCTTTACTTATAAATACAAAAGTTGCAAGATATCCTTTGTTAGCTAATGTACTAGACTTCATAAATTATTTTCTCTTCTATCTTTTTCACTTCCATCAACAACACATTTCTTATCTCAACCATCTGTACAGTTCCAGGAAAAACTGACTAAACATATGGACGCAAAGCTAGCCTACAACATCCATTCTTTCTTGGCTCACACAGATAACACAACGCAAAAAAATGAATAAAATGGTTCTTTGTTGACAGCTAACACAGGCTCGCCCTCACAGGACGGATCAGATCCACTTTACATCCACTTAAGGTACAATTCGAAGGCTGGCAGAGATTTGTAAAGCTAAAACCAATCTGCTCTGAAATGATGTGCAGGTCCCACCCATGTGGTACTTCACCTCAACTTTGTGTTAAAATCATTTTGTTAAACTATTCGACCCAGGTCAACCTGGAGACTGTATTTGTTTTTTTGTTTTCTGTTTCTTTTTAAAAGGATCCTCAGGTCCTCACAGCACTGTGGTCTCTGACTGCAGGATGGACTGGGTTCGGGAGTTGCGGTGAAACTGCACCATGTGCTCTGAACCGTTCCTGGAGGCGAAGGTGCTGTTAAAGTGGTGATCTCTGCTCAGGCGGCAGTTCAGACACATACTCCGCCACTTTCTCTTTAGCTCCCTTGAACCTGCAAATTTAGATAAAACAATTTTTTTTTACTTAGGTTATTTAAATGTTATAAAAAAAATACAACAGTGAATCCAACTTTTGCTACTGATGGTGCAAACCAACCTTACTAAAGCACTGAACCACTTCTTTACCTGCAAATGTGCTGAAGATGGTTCATATTTTAAAAATACAGATTTGCAACTCTTAAAATGCTGGAAGGATTGCATCTCACACCTCATGATGAAACGGTAAAAATATTACTGTGCTTTTTGTTTAATATGTGCTACACTGTAAAAAAATAACAGATTAACAGCCATATAGCTTTTATGAGAACACATAGACAATTGATGACTCATATTCAAGACACATGATGTGTGTAACAATTGTATGGTAATGTGTTCGAGTATTAACATGAGGAATTATACTTCAATATATCTTGCTGCGATATCTCTGCTTTGGAGGCAAGGGCGAGATATTTCATGCCACGGCTGGTGCAAACAATAAACATATCTGCTGCAACTATGTTCCCTACCACTGATACAATGTTCTCCCTCTGTATTGTCTGTCTGCCTTGGCAGGGACATGTCCCTTTGCTCCCTACACAATACTACGCCCTTGTGGGGTTGATTCATTGTGCTTAATGCCAGGATAAGACTATATAACATTTTGCCTTTTAAAATGATCACTGGGTCAGATACAAGACCATAAAGTTAATAATTCGTGCTGCGACGTGGCCAAGAGACATGACAGATAACACACTGAACAACAGTTGCGTGACAGCACCGCCATGATTCCTCTTTCACTTTGCCATATTTACAGTCGCGTGCAAAAGAGTGCTCTGGTCAATGCTATGGAACAGTATAAATTCTGTCATGCTTATCTCTTTTTGGTGCTGCATTGGTTGTCTTCTACTGTGACGCACTACATAATCCCAGCATAACATCACAAGAGTTTAGTCATTCAGTCTTGAAAGACTTTTTCTTTCTTTTTGACAAAAAATAAAAATAAACACTGGCCGATGTGTTAACATTTCAGGTTTGATTGGAGTAAACAGAAAAAGTAGTGAGCAACAGATGTATCCAGCAAACATGTACAGATGAAAGGAGGAGCGCCACCAACAGAGGCATAATTTGCACAAATATGAATGCTGGATTATTACAGCAGTCTGTGTTTATTGAAGCC
The DNA here is from genome assembly GCA_034769285.1 of Lutjanus argentimaculatus. Lineage (NCBI taxonomy): Eukaryota > Metazoa > Chordata > Actinopteri > Lutjaniformes > Lutjanidae > Lutjanus > Lutjanus argentimaculatus. The sequence goes on along the minus strand of JAWZSL010000011.1, from coordinate 34,241,819 downwards.
CGAAAAGCAAAACTGCTGACAGTACAGACTTAGCTTTGTATCAGTCATTATTATGTGTGTGGATTGTGGATGTTTGTTTTCTTTGTGTGACGACTCAGCTTGAGTCTGATCTCAGAACTCACCAGGAGCTCCCAGGATTCACAGGAAGTTAAAAAGTACAGCCTCAGGTTCATACGTGTACTTTTTCACTTAAGTTGGAACATTTTCAACTTGTGTAGACATGTATTTGCCTCAATTTTTATCTATTCTCTTCTATTGTTTTGATGATGTTTTTTCATATATTATTATCAGTATTCTAATGTTGTATTAATGTCGCTTTGCATCTTAGCTTTCATCATTATTTGTATTTATTATTTGTAATTTGTTGTTGCACCAGTATACCACAGCAAATTCCTTGTGGTGAAAACCTACGAGGCAAAAAACCCAATTCTGATTCTATACTTGTTTCAACTGTTCTTTTTTATTGATGACATGGCTCTGATTTGATCAGTTTTATTACATTAAGTTACTTGGTCAAAGTTCACTTTAAATGTTGTTTTTTCCCCACAATTTTAAATGCAGTTTTTTTGCTATTTGCAGAGGCAGAATTTTGACATGCAGTCTGTGCTTAAACAAAAGCCAGTCTACTTTCTTTCAGCGCTCGCTATATAATCCAAAATATGTTTAATTACAAAAAGAATCTGATGATGAAAATAGGGCACATTCACAAATTTTAGCTCCAACCAAATAAACTGCCAATATAATTTACTGTTAACAAATGTTTCCACTTTAAACCACATTGAAATTAAGCTGTGTATTTTGAAATAAGCACATTATCAGCTAAGTGCAGACACATTCATAGGGATATTTTAATTATATATTTATAAGTATAATTCATATATTATATTATTTTTGCCTCTCTAAAATCAGCACTAAAAAGGAAAATATATTTTATGCAAATGGTGTTAATTGGAGGTGCAACACTCAGTCCTGCTTGTGTTTACACTGTACTCAGTTCCACCTCTCACTAACTAAATCACTAAAACACAATGTAATTTACTGTGTCGTTTCATATAATAATAGCTTACCTCACTGTTCAGAAAGCAGTACAGAATGGCCACCACCAGACCCTAAAAGAACAACACAGTAATCTTAAAACATAATATATATCAACATTTGAATCTTAAACTTACAGCCTGAAGACGGAGACAAGCACTTTCATTCAATAGAAGTCACTGAGGACAATGACAACAATGTGGTAATCAGAGTGTGGGCGGAGGGGACTAATAATACAGCACCTGAAAGGATCCGAGGGCCAGGTCGAAGAATATCTTATAATCTTCTGCGATGGATTCACTGAGAGAAACGAAGACAACGTAGTGGATCCAAACAGAGGGATCAGCAGGAGAGTGGATTTGGCCAACCTCCTGAGAGAAAAACAGTAATCAACAGTTATTTGTAGCACCATTTGTCACCACCATTTAAGTTGAATCTACTGGAACTTTTTTTTTCTGCAGAAAGAAAGTAGTTCCTACATGAAACTGCTCACTGCAAGGTCTGTGGATTATCATGAGTAACGGGTCATGACTTTTTGGAAAGAGACATTGGTTTTTCAAATGTATTTTTATGGTGCTCTGAGCACCAGAAGCAGAGTGCAATTTAGTTCCATTATACTGGAGAAGACAAAAATCTCTGATATGAATGTCTGATACCTCCACTTTTCACCTTGAGTAGTGGACTGTAACTAAGTACAATTCCATGAAGCACTATACTTATTTTGTACTTTACTTGAGTTCTATTTTATCCAACTTTATGCTTCTACACTACATCCCAAAGGCAAATTACTGTACATTTTAATCCACAAAGCTGAAAAAAAAGGTTGTTTTCTGACTTTTTAGAGCTACATGGTTCTCACAGGACAGTGACACTACAGACATTTGATGATCTTATAGACCATGATGCATTACTGTAGATTAAACTAGCCAACAGTGCATTAGTAAAGGATCTGAATACGTTTTACACTCCTGGCTACCTACATATCTGTGGATGTCCTGTTTACTCCATGATCCACTGACACCACTGTCAACACTTGAGTCAGTTAAGTCGGCATCACAGAAAATGTTCTGTGTGAGAACTCTTCAAGGTAAGATGTGTGCGACTAACTATTCAATGCAAAATCCAATCCAAGATGGACCTGTGAAAACCTCTGAATCTGAACACAACATGGATAAACTTTCAAAAAAGATTCACCAAGATCTGAAATAGACCAGAGGATAATTAGACCAGCTCCAAAGTGCAGTCAACTCAAACAGACCCAAATACACCAACACTGGCTTTAGGATGGTGCTCCATGATTGCCGTGGTCAAAGAGAGAAGCAATGCACATCAATTTTCCTGCATTTCACAGTTTACACTCTCTGTTGGACTCAAAAACATGTTTTCAGGTGATGATTATGATGCATCACATGATCAGAGCTAATAGAAAGTCCACTTGGATCCACTTGGGTTTGAGACATATTGATCCAGACACCCAGTACACGATCGATCGATAGCAACAGTGGTGACTCTAACATAAGTTATGAGGAGGAGGACTTTTCTCTGCCCCCTTCACCTGAAAATAAGGACCTCAAGGACGACGATGTTGAGACGGTGAGGTCGGTTCTCTCCCTCTCACAGGTTAGGTGAATGAGAGTTCTTCACCAGCCTCCTCCACATGTCCCTTGGCTAATCAGCTGTTTAAGTTGTTTAAGCTACTGGTTAAGTTAATGTTACATTAATGTTTATAACACAGCCCAAAATTGCAAAAAAACAGTTTGCCTCCAGGTGCTGTACTCTCCGGTTCATGCCATGCCACCAGAAAGCAGCAGCTAAAGGGTCAAGGGTGAGAAAGAGACATAACAGTGCGGGGGAGACCTATGACTTCAAACTTCTACTATTCATATGTGAAATAGTTCTGTTTTAGCCAAAGCGATTTTTTTTTAACATTGAGCACAAAATGAAGTTATTTGTTAAAAGATATTTGGGAAACTATGGAGGATATGATTCAGATAAATATGAAATATTATAAAAATGCCAAAATACGGTGTGGAGTTGGGCTTTAAATCTCAGCAGTGGATATCTCAAAATGTGGGCAATAAAACCAAAACCATCTGCATGGTTGTGTAAAAGTGGTAAAAAGGCTTTTGTACAATTTAGGCTTTGGGAAATCACATTTACATAATAAAACTACTCATGTAGTATTGTATTACGCCTACAACTCCCGTAAAAGACGGTCAAATCCCTCCTCCCAGTGTCACTCTCCAGCTGTCGACTCAGCTCAGCTCTGAACTGCACTACGCTGCGCTGACGGTGAATATTTCTGCACACTAACAGGAGATTCTGCAGAGGAACAAACAGGGCACATCCAGGCTTTTCATCACCTCTCGCCTCGGCATCTCAGATCCCTGCAGCTGCAGGACACGAGAATACCTGACAACTCAGCACAGCTCAGATTTCTCTGGAGGGTAAAATTGCCTGAAGATTAAACACACCGCCTCTGACTGGGCCAAGACTCAAACAGACACTGAATCGTGCAGGAATGTGCCGCTCCATGGAGGTCCCCCCCCCCTTCCCCAAACTCTCCATTTCACAAAGGCTGCATCATGAAACGCTGTCTTGTTCCATGAATGTTAGCAGCGCTCTTATCTCTCCAGACAGCAAACACAGAGGGGATAAAAAATGTTCTGGGCGTCTCAGATGATCTTGTATTTTGAGGTGTTTAGCTGACTCCTTATCAACAGTAGCTTACACTAACTGAGACTAAATGACACAAATTGATACAATTTGGCAACTTTTATTAAAAGTTGAAGCTGAGAAAACAGACTTGTATCACATATCCAAGTGGGCAGAGATAGAATTTACATCTCTGTGGAGCTTGTTGCTGTTCACATTGTTTAAAGGAGCAATATGTAGCAATTTCACATGCAAAACTTAGTACAGCTGTTCAAAATAGTGAGTTGGAGCCATAGACTGTATTTCAAATAGGCTGAAATCCGAGTACACAGTCTTTGGTTGAAGTAAATTGTTTTCCCCCTGTCCCCTCCTCCCTACACTCAGAGAAACTCTGCAGGCTGCAGGGGCGGTGAAAAATTTACAAAAACTCTTGAGTGTCCGCCAAACTCCATTAACATATTGCTCAGTTTAACCATTATAAACATCTATGGCTTCTAAAAGATTATTCATGATATCTTATGACTCATAAACAGAGACTTACTCATTTGGCAAACATTTGGCATTAATTTCATCTCTAAATAACACAAAACATGAAACGGGCAAACAGTCATTCCGATCCAGAATAGAAATTTCAAAGGGAATCCCGTGGCTGCAGCATTGTTGTCAGAGTAATGAGCGTTTCAATTTTACACATTTCCCTGATCTCTGATGACACATGGTCATTTTATGATTTAATGCAGTAAATACATTACATATTTCTCCTTTCAAATCCGTGTCACATGTCAAATACCTGTATTGTGATTGGTCGTTGCCCCCCACATCAGGACACCTCAGCTTCTGAACCAAGATCCGGATGATGCTGATGAACAGGATAAAGTTCACCTTGGAGACACGAAGAAAATAAGAAAAATATCAGAACACCTGAAGAGCATCAGAAAACATCACACCAAGTTATTTTATTTAGTCCTGTTGGACATTTATCTACCCGCAGCAAAGACTAAAAAGTTAGGACACGAACACAGAGTTTTGATAACAGCAGGCGAGTGTTCTGTTCAGTGAATTGTCCAATTATGTCTTAGTAATTAGCATAACTAAACCATGGCAGGTCTGTCAAGCTTTTATTTTTTTCACCTGCCAAAGTGGTGTGCCTGGTGTGCAATCTGTCTCTGAAAACTTGGACAGATGTAGCTTATACTAAGCCTTTCAAAAACCGGCAGTAACTTTAGCCCAAAGAAGACTACCATTTTAAAACATAACCACCAACCAAATGGGAGACAGGTTATCAATGTCTCACAGAATATTTAGGAGTTACTTTTTGCAAATATTTTTTGCCTTTGAAGGGACATACACATTTACAGAGGCATGGATGTGAACACCATCTGGATTCCCATGAGCTGTCATGGTAATCTGGACACCGTGTCTACTGATTTCTCCTCAACGATTGACCCAAAGTATATCAATCAAACTTTGGTATGTGTGTAAGACCTGCCCCCAGTCGGTCTACAGTAGCTCTCCAGTGTTACGTCAGCACTTTACATAGAGTGGAAAAGCACTTTTTACCCACACTTACACTTTCTTGTTCTACAAAGCAAGTTAGCGTTATTTCCAAGCCCAGGAGTTAGAATAGCATTAAACTAAATACATTATTTTGTGGATTTAAAGGAAAACACTGCTTCTGTGTGGCATTCAGAATCTAGAGTCAGTAATGTTAGCGGCTCTGCCCTGCTCTTCATGGGTTTTGTTTATGGCATTGCCGAACACATCAGCTTGTGCTTATCTTTAAAGACTTTTTTGCAAGTAAAGTGAGACCATTCTTAAAAAATACTAAAAATGAAGGATGACACCGCTTCCTAACTGGGAGCGATGCAAGCAAACATCAGATTGTTTCAGTTTTTTTGTGTGCATCAGCAAACAGCAAGTTTTACACAGTTTCTTCACCTCCACCTCCTTTTATCTTTTCAAAATCAACGCTGACGTACTTGGCAATTCTGTCTCCCCTCATCAAAGCAGTAAACAGGGATGAGAGACTAATTAACACGTTTGAGAAGTGGCACATCTCATATGATCCACAGCAGCCTGTTTATAGGAATATCCTCAAAACGAACAAGTTTTCCAAGGAGTTGTTAGGAGTTACAAGTAAGTGAACTGTCTCCCAGTTATACAGAAACAAAGCTCACTCAAGAAAATTATGTTAGTTATGAGTAAATGATTTGGACACTGAACACAATCATTTGCAGAGGGAGAAATTACAAGCGCGCTGCCACAATATCACTTGCATTAGATCTGGACTTTTTTTTTTTTTGCCCCCCATCCACTTGAGTTTGTTCACTCGCTTCCAGTTAGGAAGCAGGTTAAATCTTATCAGAGTTACTCGTAACTCGTTACTTGTTATTATGTAATATTTTAAACTGAAAAACTGAACAGCATCTGCTTTCTTACTGTTACTGTGCAAGGCTAACTTGCTCTACACAGCAATACAAGAAGTGATGCTGCTCCTTTATTTCTATGTCCTCTACATGAATCACCAGCTTATGAGGATATTTTATCTGGGACTTTATTAATCCTTCTAGGGGAGATTCAATTTTTAGCCTTTTGTCTTTATTACATTATTATGCTGCACTGAGTTGGTACGATATCATCTATATATGCCATCAAATGCATGTTTTTAGACCTCTTTTCATACGAGTCAGATAAGAACACTGAAAATTCAGATGGCGTTTTCAACCAACACACGGAGGTAGTGTCACTTTGTGAAATTTCATCATTTTAGTCAGGAAAATCAACAATTACCCACTAAAAATGGGATGCCTGCTTTTGTCTACTTCTTTGTGCAATCAAGGACTAATTGGCATCACCTTCCTTCCATCCATCTGTCCTTCATCATCCATGTTTCCATTTAGAAGCACTTTTTGAACCAACAAGCAGGAGAAACACCTGCAGACAAACAGGAGGTGATGAACCTCAACCTACCATGATGGAGAAACCGATTGGTCCATTGATCACCCAGTTGGGTATAGGGTTGTCATTTGTCTCCCAGCATCTGAGGGCAATACAAATAACCACAATGTAACTATTATAGTATACATCGGGGAGAGAGTGAGGCTGCTACCTACTCAGAGCTTTTTCAAAGTAGTCAAGTCAAGTCTCAAAGCCTTCAGTGCAAGTCAAGTCACAAATTGATCCATTAATTTTTGGCCACTTATCCAGGTCCAGGCTGCAGTAGCCGAAGGCTCAGCAAGACGTCCTTCTCTTTAGTCATGTCCTCCAGTTCTTTCTAGACCATACAATGTATAGTATATAATCCCTCCTGAATGTTCTGCCCTTGAGTCTCCTCCCAGCTGAACACGGCAGGAAAACGGAGGCATCATTGTCAGCGGACCATTTTAATTGGCTTGTTTTGACATTAAGGAACGTTTCATTTCCCAGCATCTTACAAATGTCTGAGCTCAGTTCTCAGCCTATCTCTGAGGATGAGCCCAGACACCCTGATTAGGAAAGCTATTTCAGCTGCTTGTATCCCCAGTCTCATTCCTGCTGTAATTAAGCAAAGTTCACAGTGAGGGTTGGGAAGTAGAATTAGCTCAGCTTCCTCTTTTCCATCACAGCCCGGCACAGCATCACCAGTGCACCAATGCGCCTGTTGATTTCACGTTCCAGCTCAACCCTCACTCATGAACAGTACAACACGGTTGTGGAAGAGTAGACAAGCTCTTTATCCTTACAAGAATACTGAAGGGTCACAAGTCTTAATGGGAAAATTGCAAGTCAAGGCAATCGTTTTGTGACCTAAAACTATGGTCACTGTTTGGTTCAGTAACCACATGTTTATCTTTGTTACAATGACAACAAAGGTCACTTGACAATGGATCACAGGTGACATATTACCTGCACGCAAAATTGGACTTGGTGTGCAGGCAAACTGCCAATGTAAAGTCAAGTTATTTGTCTCACATCTTGTCTCAATTAAAGTCACGTCTGAAAGCAGTAAAGTTAATGTTAAATCTCAAGATGTCTTTTTTTTTTCTCTTGATCTTCAGTTTGTTTCAGCTCTGGAGTTTTCAAATGCATCTCATGCTCTTTATCAAATGATTTGAAAGAATACTTTGGATAATTTGAAGTGTGGTTGAATGAGCTACTTATCCATAGTCAGAGTATAAGCGGCTGGTTTGGAGAAGAGGAAATGTTGTTTGTTTGTGTTATTCTGTGACTTTGTGATTCCAAAACTCTAAAGTCAGACAATAACACAAACAAACCAATCAGCAGTTCCTGTGTTCTGCAAGGTAAAATGACTGATTTTGCCAGAGGACTGTAATGACTTTGGAGAGAGCGATATTTGGTTTGTATAACGGTGATTTCCTGTCAGAAATAGCCATCTGACTGCGAGGTAAAGCAGTGAAAATATTCAAAATTTACTGTATGAATTTATTAAATTGATTAAACAGATATTGAATTTTTTAGGTGGCTAAAATATGTTTTGCTGCTGACCCTGTCCACATTAATACATTACTTCACCTCTTACACCAGCAATCCTGCTGCCACTACTGTAGATAACACACTGACTATACTGTAGATAAATACCTCATACAACCCCATTTCAAATATTCTGATCTATCCCATTAAACCACCAGAATGAGCTGTTCAGATTATTTTGTCAAACTACTATTTCCAAGGTGTCCACACGCGAGCTTCATTTTAATTCTCCACACAGTCTCCTCACACTATGGAGCTGTCGCCTTGCTGTCCTTTGTTATTAGACTGCTGCTCTGTAATTGTTGTTGCAGAGTTGTTTCACAAAGTCTTTTTAAGAATACGCCCACTCAGTTCAACTCACTCAATAATGAGCTGCAGCGTCAGCTGTAATAATGTGCAACACAAGCCGAGCAAATCCGTGGCACCAGGCTTATAATGATGAATACTCAATGCAAATCCCACTAGCTGACTTATTTAATAAAGTGATCTTTGACATGCAGGATATTTGTCTCATTATTCTGGAATCCACATTCCACATTCCCATATGGTTATCTGCTGACAGAAACTAATCGATAAAATGTCATCTGTGGACTAATGAAATGACAGATCCAGTCCTGTTGAATATCAATGTGTGCAACTCTATAATGTCAATGAAATTCCCCTTCTCCTACCACATAATAAAGGAGAGAATCCAAAGAGCACATGATGTATGTTCATATATCCCCTTGACACAAAACAAATTACAGTCATAAATTATAATACAACACATGGTATACAGATTCCTTTGATACAATTTCATGTATGTAGTATTACATCATATTATCACATTATGATACACACAAGTACCAAATTGGAATCACATTTTCATGCCATGAATGAATGGTTCATGATTGGTTGGCAGCACTCACCCTGTGTCCTCCAGATAAATCCTCGTCATCACCCACGCAAAGACAAACACAGTGGGGATTCCTGCAAAATGCCACAAGAAAAAATGATAATATAATATAGCTAAAATATGATCTATATATGTCTTTGATGATTGGTTAGATTTGAGACAATACCAGCCTTGATTCTTTATTTTATTAATTATTTTATTTTTTATATTGGAAAAATTACTAAATTACTAGTTGTTCATTTATAGATTATACAGTATTAGATACAAATTTGAAACAAAAAAGGGTCCAGGTTGAAAAGGACAGATGTTACTCTTTAATTCCTTCATTAATTCATGATCAAAAGATGTTAAACTTCAAATGAAATAAAAGCTGACTGAATGTAGTTTTAAAACGTGAGCTCGGCCTACCCCAGCCGATGAACATGTAGACGACAAAGTGTCTGTTCTCTGAGAAGATGACAACAAGCAGAGTGTGGAGGTACAGGCCCTCCACCAGCAGCCAGAAGAAGTTGGCCATGATGAAGTACTGGAAAAACACCAGACTGGCTTTACATCCCACCTAAAAAACACAAAGGTCAAAGATCTTAATGAACTTTGTATCTAAATATTAAAATGTTAAATGTCACAAAACTATCAGCTACTCTGTAACAACCACTGACATGAAACCATTACCAGTGACATGAAATTAACCTTTAAGTCATTTTCTGATATGAATTCATAGTGCACACCCTATTTTTTGTCTCAGCAGTGATGTAGAGACTCCTCCATCCACAAAGACACTGTGGGTTAATCAGGCAATTATGCTAATTATTCGGATATGTGAGTATAAATTCCCCTTTTCCACTGGGGCAGTCGGTGAGTTCACCAGGAGGATAAGCTTTAATTTGTACATCGCAATGTTACAGGCAGCTAGTAAATGGGAGTATAAAGGTCAGAGCAACCTGAAAGTATTCCTTCAATAATTACAGGGATTTTTACACGGAGAAGGTGAAGGAAAGTCAAGGAGGAACGTTAATGGGGAAGAATCAGCGAAATGAGAAAGGATCAAATATCAGTGCTTCAAGTTTGGAGCATCAAAAGTTTTTGATTATCAAAAGCTGTCAAGTGCTTTAGTCTGCACTGTATTTCTTTTTTTAGATGATTTTTTGAAGCCATTTTTCTGTTTTTATTAGATAGTGACAGTAGAGAGATGACAGGAAAGGAAGAGGGGAGAGGGATGCAACAAAGGTCTCAGGCTGGGCTTGAACCAGGTAAGCTGCATTTCATAGTTGCCATTTTAACCTCCTTCTAACCTATTTAAATAATAGTTCAGTTTAATTTATACTGTATTTTACAACCCCATTTCCAAAACAGTTAGGATGCTGTGTGAAATATAAATAATAACAGAATGTTATTTTTGCAAATACCTTTTGATTTGTATTCAACTAAATACATTTAAAAGACAAGATATTTTATGTTCAAACTGATAAACTTTATTGGTTTTTCAACAACAACAATATCAACAATATCCAGAAGCGCTGCAGACTTCTCTGAGCCCCAGTTCATCTGAGATGGACTGACACAAAATGGAAAAGTGCTGTGGTCCAAGGAGTCCACATTTTAGATTGTTTTCAGAAATCATGCACATCGTGTCCACTGGGCTAAAGAGGAAAAGGGCCATCCAGATTGTTGCCAGCGCCGACTTCAAGGCCAGCATCTGTTTGGTATGGGGGTGTGTTAGTGCCCATGGCATCATGGGTAACTGCCACATCTGTGAAAGCCCCATGAATGCTGAAAGGTACATACAGGTTTTGGAGCAACATATGCTGCCATCCAGACATCTTTTTCAGAGATGTCCCTGCTTAATTTCAGCAAGACAAAGACAAGACACATTGTGCATGTGTTCCAACAGTGTGGCTTCATAGTAAAAGAGTTCAGATACTGACCTGCCTGCAGTCCAGACCTGTCTCCCACTGAAAATGGTGGCTGAATGAGCTACTTATCCAAAAACAATTAGTGTCCTCAGTCCCCAGCCACTCAGTGATTGAAAGAAAAAGAAAAGGTGATGCATCACAGTGGAAAACATGCTCCTGTCTCAACCTTTTCGGAAGATGTTGCAGGCATCGGATTCAGAATGAGTGTATATTTACAAAAAACAATGAAATTACTCAGTTTGAACATTAAACATCCTGTCTTTTGTTCTGTGTTTAATGAAATATTGGTTGGAAAGGATTTTCAAATTATTGGATTCTGTTTTTATTTACGTTTCACACAACTTTTTTTGGAATGGGGGTTGTAATAAATTGGTTTATTTTATACTGAAATTTATTTAGATAAAGTTCTTCTAAAGCTGTTATTAAAGGGAAACTTCTGTTATCTCGTCCAGACTGGGCTGCCAGTTATTATTTGTAATTGTCACTGCTGTGGCCTGGAAACCAGACAAGTCTGCCAGCTCCTGTTTCATTTGCTCTGGCAGAGAAGTCTGGCCACCCTCCCATTCAGACAGATTTCCACCCATCCTGGCTCTTGTCAGACCCGTCACAGCCCTCTATTTAATTTGGAGTGATTTTGACATGATTGATATGATATGACTAACAGAGGGGCATCATCAGTCCAGATTTGAAAAGTCACATGTAACTTTTGAGGTTACATAGGTTTTGAGCAACACACCAGGCTCACTGGTGGTGCTGATCAAATATGGATCAAGATTGTGTTACTGCATCACCTATTTCTTGCCTAAGATGTTTTCAGAAACACATTTCACAGACTGTAGCTGAAATTTGAGAAAGTTTGTGACTACATCAAAATGACGTAAAAAGATGAAATCCAACATAATATGTAACAAGACAAAAATGCAGTGCAAAACAAGAAAAGCATCTGTAATGATCTTTCCAAATTAAAACCTCAAAATGTTCAGTTGCCAATTTATTAGTTACCCCTAGCTAAAACTAATGCATTCTAATAGCTTTAGGTAGGTAGTTAGGGGTATCTAATAAACTGACAATCAAGAGTATAAGAACAACAGTGCAGTCTCAATCTGATGTTTTGCAGCCCTGTTACTGTGTCATTTAAGTTAAATATTGTTGTTCTCATAAAAGTAAATGGTCTGAACAGATATTCATGAACCCAAACCATCCAAGAAGTAATGCACTGAAGCATTTTGGATTCAGCACCATAGAAAAATCCGGGATAAATAAGTAAGCCTTTGTGAAATAACTGCAACTATCACCAGATACTGTATGAGTGAAGAAGCAGAGGTAACTCAGTTCTGCAGTGGAGTCTGGGATTAAGCGACCTGTATTCAAATGAATTATTCAAATTATGTGTAGTTCTGTAGTGAGCTTGGATTTACAAAAGTTACAATGGCTTCCAACAGAAACTGAGTTTCATGGGGGAACAGGTGAACAAAATCAAGTGTTTTTTTTAATTTATCAAAATGTCCAGACAAACCCCTTAAACCACTGCCATAAAGTCCACCTCTTTCCAATCTGTATGTTTCAAACACTACTATTTTCCTCAGTGTAGCTACATATGCTGCCTTTGTGCCTTATAGCTGCAAAGCTCTCCCGGATGTAGCATATATTTTTGGGTGGTAGTGATTATGTTGAATACAGATCAGAAGAGACCAGAGGAGAAATTGATTATGCTACAGAAGTAGCAGTTTGTTTGCTTTTTGCTGTGACTCTGGATCTCCATTAGAATCCAGTGTGATTGCTGTGACTAAGCCTGTGAATGATAGATTTTTGGCAGTGCATTCCAAAAACAGTGATTAATTGAAAAGTTTGGCTTGTTTTGTTAAATAAAAAAGTGCTTTATAAGAAAAAGTTTGCAAGCCTGAGAAGTGAGGTATCAAAAATAAAACAAAACAAAAACCATATTGTTTCAGTACCAGAGGTCAGGGACATAGTGGCATTGATATCAAAAGATAGGTAATACTTAATATTAAGGTACTTGTAATAATGTAATAATGGTTTACATAACCATAATAAGCTTTGTTCACACCTTGGATCTGGTACCCCCAAAATGCATAATCGATTGTGCATAATAAAGTACATAATAAAGGATTAATTAACCTTCATTGGAATTGTTCACACTTTAGATCTGGGACCCTCAAAATGCACTAGATAACATTAATAAGTGCATAATAAAGGATTAATTAACCTTAATAAGCCTTGTTAACAAGTTTCTTATAAGTGCTTAGAAATGTCTTATAATCTAACAATAAACATGTTTATTGTGCTATCATTAACACTTATATAATATTATTAGCACGTATTAATGTTAATAAGTATCCTATAAAGGCGTTATTACCAATTAACTAACATTTGTTGCAAGCACCTTAATATAACCTGTTACCAAAAGATGTAAAACAAAATGCAGCCTCAATCACAATACAATATGTGGTTGGAGAAGAGTTTTCCGTCGTTCCTACTGAGAACCAGACGCAGTCATCAAAACTAAATTAAATTCTGATATCAATAAATGAGCTGTCAGGCCTGATGGTTTGCCAGCTTTTATCATTATTATAAGATGTGAGATATTTGAAAAGAAATGCTAGTAAAGAGAAAAATGTTAAGTCTCTTTTCTGTAAAACCTCATTCACGTTTTCATTTCATTTTACAAACTGTGGCTGGAAGCATCACACTGAGGCAGTTTTCTTTCCGTGACAGTTGTGCTGTTAACACATGAGTGTGTAGCTCCCTGTTCTCTGTGCTGCCTCAGGACACAACTCGGCTCAGAGAGGACAGAGGCGGTGACCTCACCAGTGACGGCTGGTTGGAGCAATGCGAGGTTCGGTTGAAGAGGATGTCGTCTTTCACCAGCACGGCCACGGCTCTCAGGATGAAGGAGAAGAAGAGGTTGAGGTGGATGTAGTTCCTGGTACAGTGGAGCTTCCTGCACAGATGTTACACAATGGAGAATTAGCTTTGTAGGATGAGTTTAAAAAAAAATGACACAACAATTCAATTTCAAAAAGCTCTTTTTTTGCACCAATATTAATGATCATTCAAAAACTACCATTAAGTGACTGTTTGATTTTTATTTTTTCAAAAATGTGGGAAACCTTTAATGGTTTCTTAAACAACAGACACCACTGTGTAATGAGTTCTTTTACTTTTGTAAGCTCTGAATGACCGTGAGCCACCTTATCATGTACAACCCTGATTCCAAAACAAGTTGGAAAAAAAAAAAACTGTGCAATGATTTCAAAATCCTTTTCCAGATGCTAATTAACCTGCATGTCTTTGGACTGTGGGAGGCAGCCAGAGGACCTGGAGAAAACCCACATGTTTTATTGAGTTTACCCTAATCCAACCTGCAGTCATAATATCTTAAAGGGATAGTAGCATTATTTTTAAGTGGGGTTGTATGAGCTACAAATAGCCCCTAAGTACCGTGATTGCAGTAGCAGACTCTCCACACTCCTCCCGTTAGCAACGCCAGCCCATAGTGCTGCTCAAAGATTTCCAACATACAGTGTTGTGAACGGTCCCAAAAAAACGGCCTATTTTCGCGGCCTAGAAGAGGTTTTACCGGAAAAAAATACACAGTTCCATTGTTCTCTATAATAAAATTATTCTCAGCCCCTCAAAGTGCAGGGTTAGCGCCCGCTGATCAGCTGTTTACACAGTGTAGCTACTACGCAGAGCGCTGTAGTGCTCCGCCGATCAGCTGTTTTGGTCAGTGTCTTGGCTTTTTGAGGAAGAGTAGAGATATAATATACTTTTTAAAAATGAGTGATTTTGACAGTGACAGCGAGAATGAAGTGCCATTCACTTTGGAAGCAAGCGGATATCTGTATGAACCGGAGTACACTGAAGAAGAGCTGTTGCAGATGGAAACTGAACGGGCTGAGAGAGAGAGAGGGGAAACATCGGTGTAAGGTAATTCAAGAATCAGCCAAATTCATTTTCATGTTACAGCACTACATCTCCGTTTTCACCTATGTGATAAATTTGCACTGCAGTGATAGGCTACATTACACTCTTTCACAGGTGTTTCACTTGTCTTACCAGATGGATGGGCACAGCAGTGCTTTTCAAAGTGAGACGTGAAAGTGTTCTCACAAAATCCTCTTCAGTGAAATGGTGGACTGCAAACACGGAGATCCTTTAGTGATGCCGGTGGCATGTTGACATCCAAGTTTAGAGGAACTAGCTGCCCAAGGCCAGTATCACGCAAAGGAATGCGGTGAAAGCTGTAAGGGCTATGGGACACAGCTTTGTTATTGCATCCTGGATAGCAACACACACGAACCATTTTCAAAATGTTTGAAGAGGTTTCACCATCTTCCGTCCTCGAAATCGCAATCAACAATGACTCAAAACAGCTGATCGGCGGGAGCACTACAGCGCTCTGCGTAGTACACTGTGTAAACAGCTGATCAGCGGGCGCTAACCCTGGGCGGAGGGATACGTGAGTTGGTTAGGTCCAAATAAAAACTGCGTTTTTCCTGCACTTTGAGAGGCTGAGCATAATTCTATTATAGCGAACAATGGAACTGTGTATTTTTTTTCGGTTAAAACCTCTTCTAGGCCGCGAAAATAGGCCGTTTTTTTGGGACCGTTCACAACACTGTATGCTGGAAAATCTCTGAGCAGGACTATGGGCTGGCGTCGCTAACGGGAGGAGTGTGGAGAGTCTTCTACTGCAATCACGGTACTTAGGGGCTATTTGTAGCTCATACAACCCCACTTAAAAATAATGCTACTATCCCTTTAAGACTGTTACAACTAGAGTGTCATCCATCATGGAGAAGCTAGTTTCAGCTTCCAATCAAGCTAAAATCTTTTCATAGCCACTAAAGCGAAAATATAATGAGCTTTCACATAGGGAGAAGACCAATAAGAACTACTACAGTATTTAGAACTTTGATGCCCGTGGGACAGAGGAACTTTAATCTAAATATAAGAGGGTTAACCATCATCAAACACATGTACACTGATAATGTAAATTACTGATTATTATCAAAAGAAAAAAAACTTAAAAGAGACAAGCTTGTCATACACAACCCTCTAAATTTTACACAGTCTTTTAAAGTCTTGATGTAATGAGCCTTTTTTTCATGTCTTTTGATTCTAATATCTTGTCTTGTGATTTGATGCATATTTACCATGTTACTGCTTTGGTCAAACCTCCAGTGGCTTTTTAAAACTAATCCCAACAGCAAAGTAAATCAACATGATTTAAATGAGCAAACTGACTAAAGCTCAATCCAATTAATGCGTAAACTAAGCGGCTGTCGCATGCACACACACACACACACACACACACACACACACACACACACACACACATCTATGGACAATTAGGGATAAAGCTGTGAAATTGCCAGTTGCTTGTTCATTTAAAACCAAATTAAACTGACTCAGACTCTTCTGACACGTCAATCAGCAGAAGATACAAAACACACAAGAAACACGCTAAAAAGGCCTAAAAATGAGCTTGAAATTAACACCACCCACTCTTCTTCAGACATGTTTTTTTCTGCATCTTTTTGAATCTTAAAGAACCAAAGGGACTATTGAGGTTTTATCCACTGGTAGACTGGTAGAAGTGCCATTTTGGAAGCCCTTGTGGAAGTTAAAACAAGATGAAGCGCCCTCTATTATTTATTCTATTATCTATTATCTACTGCTCTTCCAGTGGAGAACACACAATGCAGTGCCATGTAGGCTGCCCTACGTGCTGGAGAATTAGTTGGCCTCCATGTGCCTCTAAATGTATGCAGTTTGGATTCACCAAAGTCACACATAAACCCAACAGCAAAAAATCTGAACTATCCCTTGTCCGTAAATCCTTCAGAATGAAAGTTTCCCATTACTCTTGACTCTGATAAACAGTAAATTAATCAAATTAAGTGCCCAGTGTCGCTGTTTTCCAAGCTGTAGCTGTATGCCTTTGAGGCTTTCATCGTCAAATGGGCGTGTTTTTTTCTAAACTGGGCTGGGAAAACACAGTTGCCCACCCACAAATTTCTTTTGAAAAGACAAATTATTTGTGAAAAAATATTCTCAGAATATGAAGACATCCATGACTTTAAATTTTTTTGACACAGGTGTGAAAATTGTTTTGCACCATAACGACTGCAGCAATTAAAGCAAAACATTTGAGCATATGAGATTCTTAATTTGTGATTTGTAGCATGGGATTTGTGCACCTGCAATTAAGAATTTGAGTAGGTGAAACTGTTGTGTTGTGTTTACAACTCAAAAAACACACTTTTTTTGTGACTTCAAGTTTATTCCTACACATGTGACTGTTCTCCACAACTGTAAATTCCACTGTCACAGGTGCACAGTATAAATCGATCAATAGTTAATAGTTTCGCTGTGTGTTTTTATTACAGAGGTGTATAAGTTGTTGTACTTTAAGTCACATAATAAAACAATTTTAATCTCCATCAGGGTTTGGAACTGTTTCACCAGAAATGCATCATGACTTGGTGCCCCACCACATACAGCTGGTGTCCAATGGTTTTATGTCATGAATTATTGTTGTGATATTTGGTCTTACCGGAACAGACAGAGGATGGCGCTCCCCGTGGTGAGGGCGATCAAAGACAGACTGTGACCGAGGGTGTACAATGTCTGCACGACCACGTAGAAGACAAGCTGTAGACAGAGAGAAGAGGAGCATGGTTATTGTTATATTCTAATTGTCTTTATCATGACAGTGTCAGCAATGCAGGCAGTTGGTGTGTCAGCAGAGCTGTGTGTGTAAGTGAGGGCAGCAGATGTTGCAGAAGTTGCAATTATCATCTCAATGTTATGATCTTACTCTATTATGACAAGCATGCCCAGTTTCCCAGTTACACAAGTGAAAATGTCTCAAGTCATAGCGTGCAGGATTTCACTCAATGAAGGAGAACACTTAAAAAGGGACATTTCACCCCAAAATCAAAAATACATATTTTTCCTCTGGCCTGCAGTGTTATTTATCCACCTAGATAGTTTTGGTGTGAGATATTAGCCATGGAAATATCTGCCTTCTGCTCAAAATAATGGAACTAGATGGCTCTTGGCTTAGAGTGTTCAAAACACACACACACACAAAAAAAAAACTTCTGAAATACTCAACAGCAACGTCTCTTTCCAGAAATTGTGACCCAGTCACCCAAAACAATCGTCAGACCTTGTTGTGAGCAGTTTCATGTAGGAAGTACTTTCTTCCTACTGGAAAGAAAGTAGTTGCAGCACAAGCAGAGTGCCACCTATTTCCATTATTTTAGAGAAAAGGCAGACATCTCTACAGCGGATATCCCCAAACCTTGGCAACTCACACCAAAACAAGGATAAATAGCACAACAGGTAAGAGGAAAAATATGCATTTTTGATTTTGGGGTGAACTATCCCTTTAAAAAGACTCCCGTGCCTAAGAGTGAAACACAGCACACATCTATCCGGTCTTTTCACTGCAGGTCTGCATCAAGATTTAGGGAATTATTACTATATAAAGTAACAGTAGCAGTTAAACCATATTTCTCGCTACGATGATTACACATCCGTGATTACATGTCCGATTACGTGTGCTGAACTGCTGTCAACTACGTCTCATTACACCACTAGTTAATTCATGCATACTGTACAAAATATTCATTTGAGAGCATGCACAAGTTATAAACAAATCTCCTGACACCTTCTGTGCTCTGGAGAAACTACTGGTCATAATGCTATGAAATTTGGTGTGGACATTCATGGCCTCCACGTGATCATTCTGGTGACCCTCAGTCCTTTCCTGTAGCGCTATCATTGGCCAAATGTTGCACATTAGGAATATGAACATCAAAAGAGAAGATGCAGTGGAATTACCACATTGCTGCTCCCCAGAAGATAAACCTTCTCCATCTTGGATGCCTAATGCACTTTCCTCTCACAAAACCATCAGATTAAACATTACATATTCCACCCCAATCGTAATAAAACTGTCAGCATGTTATTTGTTATTTCCTTGTTATTTCTAGGGTCTGCAAGCTTTACACCTTCTGTATTTACGTGTCGTTCAGCTGATATTAAAGGCAGCATTTAAAAACAAACTATACAGACACTGATAGTGAATTTAGATTCTAATCAGTCTTACCAACACAGTGCACAGCAAGATTACCGAAGTGGTGTACGGTTAAAACTTTGTTCTGACCTCCCTCTCCACCTCCAAACAAAGATTTTTAATCACTGCACCCAAACCCATAACCCCATGTAAATTGTTAATTGTTAAATAAAGATAAATGGAGGCAACATTGCACTAATCTGAAAAGATGGCACTCCTCTGCTGCCTCGTTGATTTATTATTATTTTTTTAAATTTACTTTTGTCTCTGAATATGTGTATAATTTATGAGGGTCCAGTGAAGAAAGAGTTGAGCCATTTTTTCTGAAACCTCTTTTTCTCCTTAATTATGCAGTTGTTGTTTTTTTTTTCCAGTGGTGGCTTTTCCATCTCACAAGCTGCAGGATTTTCTGCCACTGAATCAGGTTGTCACCTTCTGAGGAGATGTGCATGTGCATCTGCATTTATGTAGCAGCCAACAGGAACACCTTCTCTCTGAAATGACCTGTGATTGGCCAGAGTCTTCTGTTACAGAGCCATGAGGAGGTGCAGAAGACCGCTTGAATTACAATAAACTGCCTACCACAGCCACCTAAAACTAAACTGACAAGAGAGTGAATTTAAATTCCAACCTGTCCTACCTACATACAGTATCCAACAGGATCATCAAAGTGGTGCACAGTTAAAACTTTGTTCTGTTCTCCCACTCCACCTCCAAACAAAGATTTTTCACCACTGCACCCACAACACACCAGGGAAACTGTTCAAATAAACCCTGGAGGCAGCATTACACTGGGGTGTAATCTGTTGTTAAACAGTACAAGCAAAAGACAGCCCTCCTCTGCACCCCCACTGTTGATGTTTGTTTGTGTTTCTCTGCTCTGCTGTCAGCCTCTGATGATCTGTATTATTTATGAACGTCTTTTTGTCTCCATAGCGCAGTTATTATATTCTCTGAAGAGCTGCCAGAAAAACAGAGGGAGTAAAATGAAGATAAAAAGGAAGAAAGTGAAAAAAAATGAATAAGTAAAATATCTTATTGGACTTTTAATTGAAATTATCAGCAATATGTTCCGACTAATTATTAGTTACAGCTGCAGATCTGGCAACGTTCGCTGAAGTCACTGCCAGCAAAGCTCAGTGATTTGAGCTCCAGTGAACGGAGAGGAGGAGGTAGCAACAGACAGAGGGAGGACAGCACAATGGGTGATTGAGCGGTGCCATTCGTGACCCAACACAGGCCAAACAAGTGAACAGGAGGAAGCTGCAGTTATACAACCACAAAGAGCCAAAAAACAGGAACTCACAGGCAGAAGTTTGACTTCACAGTCCTCAATGTGAGGGCACAGACAAAAATCTCAAATTAAGACTGATACCACGAACAAATCTGGTTTTTCACTGACATGACATACACTATATTGCCAAAAGTATCAGGCCATCTGCCTTTACACCCACATGAACTTTAATGACATTTCATATAAAATGAATGTCCCATTCAACTTCCAATTAAGAGCAGGTATAGTAATAGTTGTTTTGTGTTTCAGAGAAATAAGCAATGTCAAAATACAGAAGCATTATCAGAAAGGAGTCAAGATTTACAACCAAAATACTAGCCAGATTCCTTAAGTGTTTTAAAATTTTTCACCACAAACACAGAAAATCTCTAAAATCAGAAATCCAATGCTGTCGACCGTCTCTGCTCTCATGCTTCATTATAAAATAAATCGTTACAATGCCCAGCCTAATTTTCTTCATCATTCTGTTGCACACTTTCCCAAATCTGTCTGTCAACATGTCACTGATTGATTAGTTTTATTGATTGAATTAGAAACCAGTCGTTTTCTCTGCTGTTTGCAATTACATGTAAGAATGTGCCTCCTAAACGGATTTAAAAACATGTTCAGTTTTGGTGCAGAAGTGTCAAATGAAGCAGAATTCAGAGGATGGAAACATTTAAATAAAGCAGGACCAGTTGATTTTTGCTCTCTTTTTTAGAACTTTCCCTTTGGAACGTTCGTCAGGACATAAAATATGTGAGTTTCAGCATGAATGTGATGCAATGAGGCCTTTGTGCTTTGAATGAGGGTTTTGCATCAGATTTGCTCATTATACTGTAAAGAGAATGAAATGAGAGAAAGTGTTTTATTATTAAGAAAACTTCTTGGCATGAAGAGCTGAGTAATTTCCTGTTGAAGAGAAGAACAGAAAGATTGAAATCTGACAATAAATTCACTGTGTGTGTGTGTGTGTGTGTGTGTGTGTGTATGTGTGTGTGTCCTGTTATCTTGCTTCCTCAGTGCTTAGTGAGAAAATCAAAGCAGGTTTGTCTGACGTGAAGCTAAAACACGTGACGTGAAATTTGGATTCAGTTTATCATCGTGTGTGTGTGTGGCGCGCGCGCGCGTGTGTGTGTGTGTGTTTGTGAGTGTGTGTGAAATATGT
The DNA here is from genome assembly GCA_034769285.1 of Lutjanus argentimaculatus. NCBI lineage: Eukaryota > Metazoa > Chordata > Actinopteri > Lutjaniformes > Lutjanidae > Lutjanus > Lutjanus argentimaculatus. Next base: position 34,220,297 of record JAWZSL010000011.1, on the reverse strand, counting down.
CTGATCCCATATGTCACTGTCCCTCGTCATCTCTCACACACAATCTGCCTCTTCAGTTCACCTCAGCAGATCTCTCTCAAAATGTTTATTTAGCCCCTTCAAACATTCATTGAACATCTGACATGTTGCTCTCATGTCTGAATAAGCTAAGTCACTTTGTAGGTGGTGAACATATGCAGAGAGTCAGATTAAATGCACTCCCTATTCAGACTTCTAAAATCATTGTAATAAATGTATCAATGATCATAAATGTCATTAATAGTCGTTGCAGAAAGAGAATAAAGTCTATTTCAATAAAGCTGTCATTTCTTTAACAGATAAATACAAAAAGCTACCAATGTTATGTTTTCCATGTGGAAGTGCAACTCTGTCTCCTAGAATTTACATGACATAACATAAAAAACTGGATTGAATGTTTGAGTTCTGACTTGCAAACTTTTAAATTTTGAAATGAACTGAAAAAAAAGTTTCAGAGTTGTTTAGATTATTTACTTTTCTTCTCATAAAAAACTTGAGTCTTTGAGTTTTAGAAAAAAAAATGTATTTCAAACATTGAGTGAGTGAATTCATTAATGTGAAAATGAATAATGATCAATAATTTATTTTCAATTGCAACCATTTAATTTTCAAACATCCAAATAATAACAAATCAGATTCAAAGCTCATTGTGAACTTCTTTGTTTTTGGTTTGTCAAAAATTCTAAAAATTCTTCTTCCTCATTGAGAAATCCAGAATGAACAAATATGCAAATATTCTTCATTTCTAAAGTTTAACTTCTATGTTTCCTACTTCATAGGAAAATCCATTCTCAGTGTTTGTACATGGACCATGGCCAATCTGGATTATATTTGCTCCAAACTAGTTGAAATATCACAAAACCATGCTTGTACAAACAACTGAGATGTAGGGCCCTATCTTACACCCAGTGCAAAGCCATTGCACCGGTGGTGCAGGTGGCTTTACTATCTTACACCAGCGCAGTTGCCATTTTTGCCACATCTGCTAGATAGCAAATGCACTTGCTCCTGGTCTGTGTGGCCGTGGGTGGGAGGTCTAAAATACAGCCAAAATGAAGGCGTGGCCAGGCGCATTTGCTGTCTTGTGCTCAGCGCATTTGAGTAAAAAACACTTGTGCCTTAGACCAACTATGGTGCAATCAGTCTGCCAGCACAAGATAGCACCCAGTGCGTTTGGCACACACACACGTCGCAACAGTTACAAAAACCTTCATTTATGTTAAGCCTTTTCCCCACACAGGGGTGTGGATTAGTAAAGTGTCCTTTGAACATACTTTCTATCAGAAATAAAGTGTAAATACTGACGTTAAGAGCATGCGTGTGTGTGTGTCTCTTGCTTGGCTGAGGCGCGCACACACATCTCCACAATCAAAAACACCTTTCATTAATGTTAAACAGCATGTGCACGCATGTGTGGGTGTAAAATTATTCTCACTAATAAGGAATCAGGAATCATTATTATAATTATAAAGCCCAGTAAATCTCAACAGACCTGCACGGGGCGGGATCACAGCTGTCAGGTCATCTTTATCAGATCAGTCACATGACAGCTGGAGCAGCTGTAGTGTTTGTGTCTGCGTGTTCATTGGGATCCAGAAAACAAGGATGAAACAATTATGATCCTATATCGTTATATCTGACCACGAGACCAGTCCGACCTGTTCTTCTGTCAGAGCCTGATGTTGGGTGGTGCTGCACCTTAATCCGGCTCAGGTGGGTGTTCAGTCGGATTGAGATGCAGCTTTGCAGCCAGTCTCTCCTGCTCACCGGCTCCTTCTTCAGGAGCTTCAGCCAGTGGAGCTGCATAATAATGATGATGATGATGATGATGATGATAATGAATTATAAAATATAACATCATTTCAAGGTGCTTTAGTATAAAACATAACCAGTTACATATGTGCATGACTTTTACGGTTCATGTATTTTATTACTTTTTGCAGGCATTGTAAAATAAATTTACACATGAAGCCTGATTGGCTCATTGCATGTCCGGCCTAAACTCGCTTATTAATTAATCAAGGTACTTCGGCACAGCTGATAGGTGTATCCCGCTGGGCGGGGCAGGACAGGATACCCCTGCGCCCTTGGCGCAAGCCGGCAAAGGTGGATTTGGACACTGCGTCTTGTGCTTCCCACTTGCACTTGAGATCAGCGTAAGACAGGAAGTGAAAGAAAAAGAAGCAAAACACAGTTTTATGTGGGGGAAAATTGTTTTTTTGGGTTTCTAATCAAACATTTTGTCACAGGATGGGGGTGCACAGGCTGCAGCCATGATTAGATGCAAAAATGCAACGACACGCAACCCAAAAGAACAGTAAATAAAAAAGATGTCTGCATTTAAAATGAAGTTGCATTCTTCTCATGTGTTTGAGTCGTGACAGAGCTCTCGTTGGCAGCTGCATCAGCTCAGTCTGGGAAAAAGAATGTGTTGAAACGAGCAAACAAAAAAACTTGTGATTTGTCATACTTGAGAGTTGAGCATGTACAGGAACAAGATGATTTTAACCTTTTCCACTCCAGCAGTACACTTGCTTTTGTGATTTAGGGGTTGACAATGGTCTATAGGGGGTGAGGAGGAGAAGTGGTATACATAATCTGATGAATTAGTTCTAGCCATATTCCCTTGTGTTTTCTTTTTGGATCTTTTGTATACTTGACTCTGCTTCAGCCTGCTGTCTTTTGGATATCTTAGTTTGTCTTTGGATTGATGCACCAAACTCTTTTTCAGTAAAAGACCTTGTGTTTTGAGTCCTGCATCCTTTCTTTGTTGGCTCCAGTCTGAGAGCATCCAGTAGCGAAAGCTAGCACCCACTCTTCTCCTGTCAGGAAAACCATGGACTTGAGTTTATGCACCCGTAGCATACACAATAATTCAGCATATGAGAGGTCAATGGACCCCTTTGAAAATGGCTGCGCTAGTTTTTAACTCGCAAAAATTTGGAGAGTTATTTAACCTCCTTCCTGACAAGCTAGCGTGACATGTTTGGCACAAATGGATTCTTTAAGTCTTATAGGTTCATATGATATCAGTATCTTCATTCCTCTAAAAAAGACAGTAATGGTGGCTGGGGACGTGGACGTCCCTGCAGAGTTGAAGAGGTTTTAACAGTTATCTTATATGCTGAAGTAAAGTTTCATTTAATTTACATAACACATTTACATTTTTGCACATTTTCATTTGCATAATTCTTCAGTCATTTTCTTTCCATTTTTTTTTAATGTGCTGTGGTTTAAGCTGTAAACTAATTTAATATTTCAGTCTCAAGTTCAAACCGTCATTACATATAGTTCAGAAAAACCTCATGTGCTGCTCCCAGATCAAAGTTGGTATTTGGCTCTTTTTGACTTTCAGTGAACAGCTGAAAATGAAAAGGCACATTTATATTCCTTTACAGCATGACGCTCCTTTGATTTCAAGTCAACTAATTCATTTTACAAAGAAAAAGCATGACAGACGTCAGAGTACTAACCTGCCACCGCGTCTGTCTGTCTGAAGGCAAAGCTATGAACTATGAAAAAAGGTTTGTCATTTCTATTCCTCTTGTTATGAAAACTCAAGTTCATTCATGTTTTGACAGAATGTGATGGGTCTTGCACCTTTGAATATCTTCGCACAGCTATTGATGTACTGCAGTAACACAGGAGGAGTCTGCAAGAAATAAATGCGTCTTTTCTTCCTTTGTCCTGCAACACCTCAAAGAGGACAACTTTGATCTGACAGAATATTGTTCAGGATGTTTTGGGTGGATCATACTGAGAGGCAGACCTGCTCAGGCTTGGAGACAAGAGATGGAAAAATCTGATGAAGATGAGAAAGACAGAAAGAGAAGGAGGGTTAAAGACCCAGAAGAGGAAGAGTGAAAAATGAGAAGACAGATGAGCGACCGAGACGAAGAAGAGAGATGGAGGGACAGTTGATTGAACAAGCACAATGAGTGATTCAGAATTAAGACCAGTCATGACCCAAACTGAACTTCAGCAGTGAAAGGGGAAGGGAGCAGCAATTATCACCGTTGAGGCCAAACAAGACCAAACATTCAACTTTCTTCTGCTTCCCTGAACTGTTCGGGTGAAGGAATCACAGCACAACAAAACTACTGTAGAACTGCTGCATCGCAGTTGCATACCTCCGCCAGCCAGTCAAGTAACAGTTTACATCCAGTTTGTCTGTCCAGACTCGCAGAATATATGTAGTGAAGACTTTGATGGAATTTAATAAAAGGTTAAGAGCATTTTTGTATGATTCCAGTGAATAATTTCCGAAGAGAAACATGCTGTTTTCAGTTAGAGACTATTTTTACAGATAAGCCCAGAGAACAGATAGAGACCTTCATCACATAGTGCTACAACAATCATCTGAATGTCGCTGAAACCAATGAGCTGGTGGTGGACTACAGCAGTTCTAATATTAGACCTGCCAATTCATAAAAAGGTGGTTAAAAGTGAAAGGTGACATATCCGTAAACCAATCCCCTGCAGGGAATTGGTTTATGAACATGTTAGTGTTTTCTGCAGACATTACTACTTTTGTTATTACCTTAGTGCTCAAGTAAAAAGTACTAAGTAAGGTACTAAAATAAAAGGAAAGTTATTTTACTTAGTAATTTTAATTTATTACTTTTTTGTAGGACTTTAAATGCAGGATTTTACTTGTATTTAAGTATTTTTTGATTGTGTAATTAATACTTTTACTTAAGTAAAGGATCTGAGTCCTGAGTCTGGAACACAGGTGGGTCTTGTGTTCATTTTTATTTCCCTCGTGACTTACAACAATGATGGAGGTTGAAGTTAATGTTAGCTGACATGCAAACAAGCTGGCACACTTTCCATTATAAACAGGTTGGGGGAGATTTGACTGGTTACCTTGGCACACCCATCAACTTGATTTGGCAGGCTAACGTTACTTGCAACTAGTTACTTCATGTTAAGTTAGTTAAACAGCATATTATGTAATCAGCAGCAAACGAGCCTTGCCTCTTTTCTATGGCCCTGCTCAAAACTTGTGTCCATTGTATACATCCACGTTTCAGAGGAAAAACAAAACGATGCAGTTATCTTGATTGTGACTGGCCAAAAGACTTGTGACATCTCACCAATGATATTTCATTGCAAAAAAGATCACAACATGACAACAGCTTTCTGAAACGGTCTCTAGTCTCACTTCAGTCTATGGGAACCTGGTCTGGTCACTCAGCCACTGTATACAGGGTTTTTAGTGGTACTATTATTACTTTTTCTGTATATATGATGATTGATGATTGATCACCTCCCCCAAGAGGTGATACCAAGTCATTGTTTTGCAAGTTACAAGTAAGTCTCAAGTGTTTACACTCAAGTCCCAAGTCAAAACAGGCAAGTCCCAAGGCAAGTTGTTAGTCCCAAGTCCCAAGGTCTAAACTTTGAGTTTGGTGATTCAAGGAACAAGTGGAAATGAATTGATTTGTGGATTAACACTTTTTAAATAACAGACTTATCAATCTTTAGGCTAAAAGCAAGGTAGTAAGTATTTTCAAGTCAAAAGGTTCAAGTCCAGTGAAGTCACAAGTCATTCCTGTTAGTGTCCAAGTCAAGTTGTAAATCTTTTTTGATTTTGAGTCCAAAGCTGAGTCCAAAGTAATCAAATTTGTGATTCGAGTCTGTCCGCACCTCTGCCTCCCCCTACCCACTCAAGAGGATCCGTCCATTCATGAAATGCCAGAGGTCAAGCAGGAAATAATTAAATCATATTAATCGTAAATGGTCTCATGGAAGTGATATTTTACAATTCTTCATATTGTAAACAAACAAAATTTGTTAAAACAAGTTATTTGGTGTTTTCACAGTCATTCTATAGATCTGAAAAGGATGCAATATTCTGTTCACGTTCAAAGGCTGCTGCAGCAACTCCCAGCAGAAGGCTGGCATCGTGCAGACCGCTACGTTAGAAGCAGTCGACCCAATAAATTAAATGATCACTCAAAAAGCTCTCGCTCACTTGGTGTGAGATTCTGTATGGATTCTTCAGGAACTTTTGGTTGTCTTTCTGCATTTTGCCGCAGCCTAGTGTTGGAGGTAAATCCATCACATGCTGCCATCTCCCAGTATTTCACCCAAAAAAGTTTTGGATAAAGTATGAATTCAGTTTTCTTGAATCTTCGGGCTTTCACTTGGAATTTTCGCAGCAAACCTCAGTCCAGCACATATCATCTCTCTTTAAAGCGCACCACACACTTTGCATCCTTGTTGTCTAATCATTTTACAGCTGCTTTTTGCTGTTTTCCCTCAGGATTGAGCGGTCGTTGCACCTCAATCTTGAATTTTGGGGGTGGCATAAAATCCAAAGGTGATCCAGATGGTTCCTATGGACCTGAACATGTTGTGCCAGGCTGCACACATTATACAGGCATTCTGGGAAACACAAAATGGAAACACTTCAGAAAGTGACGCTAATGGTGTTTCCAAGAGTTTTTTTTTTTTAATTACACTGTTAATACCAGGCAGAGGAGCACAAACACACACAAATTGCTCACATTTAAACATGTATCACACTATTGTTGGACATATTGACCTTTTAAAGATGCAGCCCTTCACCACTAACCGGTGTTAATTAACATCCGACCCTGCAGGCTTCATCAATTACAGCCTGCTAATGGTCCATGTAATGTTGCAGCTCTTTTCCTGCTGCACAGTCAGAATTCATCAGTGTTCAGGTGAAACACTGCTCTGACATTTACTGCAGCAACAGACAGCAGTGCTGCAGATGTTTATTATACCTTGTCCTGGCTGGTGTCCGAGCCACACACGCTGGTGATGTTTGGGAAAACGTCCGACCATCCCGCTGACGTGCAGTTCCTGCTAATGTTACCTGTGAGAGAAGAAGAGAGAAAGTACACAACTTATGTTACACTTCACCCCCGCACCAACTGAGGCGTGTTTACGAGGCTCTTTATTTATTAGAAACAGAATTTTTATTTTGCCTCTGAGACTGAGCAAGAATACAAGACCAAAGGTGTTGGTTTGCTTTAATGGTTGGTGGGGACCCAAAGTTGAGGTAGAATATGGAAAGAGGGCATGGAAGAAAAAGTATTTGAAACATTAATACATTACAAAAACAAGTGCTTCTCAATCTTTTTGGCTCTGGGGAACTGCAAACATCAGATGTGTGTTTTATTGTAATTTTTATGTTGTAGGTTCAACACGTTCTCACTCCTAACTCATCAAATACAGCAATGTGGTCAGTTACCCATTGGCTACAAATGTTGTAGGTACCCCTCTATCGTCGGTTTTGCACATGCAGAGCTCCATAGTCAAGTTAATGATAAGAAATATGCAATGTCCTGGTACACTTTCAAAATAAAGCTTGCTGAGAAACATTTCACATTTTATGAGGTTTGGACATGCAGGAAAGGAGAGACTGGTCACCTTTGTCTTCATAGTCAGGAGACTTTTATCTTCATGATATCAATAATAAACATGTATGTTGTTGATGTTGTGAGACAGTCAGAATTTGGTTAGGTTTAGAGCAACAAAAGTAATTGGTTAGGTTTCAGAAAAAGACTGTTACATTTCAGTAATGACTGTTCTGGTCGTGACAATTTTCAATTGTTTTATTATATATGGCTGGTATTCGTCAAATTATAGAATTTTAGAGTTTACTAAAATTCTTCTAACTTGCATAACTGGGCTAAAAAATGTTTTTTTCCTTCTCCCAAATAAAGGATAACTGTTCCCTTTTGGCATGACCGAAACATCACCATCATGTTTTGGTTCTGACTGTTACAGTGGTGACAATTTTAGCTAATTTTGAGCCTGTCTCAAAGATGCTAATCAGCACACAGTTAGCTAGCACGGCTCTGAAAAACTGTACACACATAAAAAAAGATTTCTGGAATAACACCCAAAAAAGATTTGCACACTTACATGTATTTTAAATTTGTTTTTTTCGTTGTGGGACAGCAGTTTGCACCAATTTGGTAGAATGGCCCATGTCGTTTGAGAGTTATTGGAAAAATGATCATGCCAAGATTCAGTGCAGTCCAATAGGCTTTATTTTAGATAGATAAACTAATAAATTAAATGAAAACAACCATCAAAGTGTTGAGACAAATAATTTATTTTTAATGACTCACACTTGAACATGTTTGATTCTTCTGTACCTGACAAAAAGCAACCAATTAGTTTTCACTGACAATGATAAAGTACTAAGTAGCATGGAGTGTAACAATTGACACTCAGTCAGTATCACTCAGTGTGTTTCAGATGAGAGCCATGTCCGGTAGGCAGTGAGCTCCTGAGAGACATTTTCTTGGTGTCCCACTGCCAGAATCGTTGCAGTGCAGGGAAGTTCATCTCCCTCGGATATTCCCAGAATGCACTGTAAAAAGCACGGAGCGTCTCATGCTCACTGACTGGAAGTAACGTCACCACACTTCTGCCTCACTACGCTCTGAACAAACCCTCTTCACAGTGTCACAGCAGGGTAAACACAGCTGAAGCTAAGAGAACTTTTTAATGGCTGTCAGTATTTATATGTAGGTGTGCCAGTTAATAAGTAGTGATATTAACACTGTTGTTAGTCCTGCTTTGAGCTGTGTTTACTCTGTTGTCATGCTGTGAAAAATCCCCTATGGAGCAGTTTAGTAAAATGTGGGAAATGCCTGACCAAACTGCATTATAAATCTATATATTGTTTCAGCTTATGCATTTCTGTGGTCTTGCAGTTCATTCTTATTTTTTTGTCATAGTGACAAAGTTTTGGGAGATGTAGGAAAAAATGAGAGGAGAGTAGAATTTATTTTTTTTGGCATTTTCTTTGGATTGAAGTCAAAATGTTAAGAATAAAGTCAACATGTCCGAAATAGAGTTGTTCATTTTCAGAATGATAGCCTAATTCAGTTTTATTCCTGACATTTCAACTGTATTCTTGACATATGGACTAATTTATGACCTTCTCTTTTTATGTCTGGAACCTAAACTCCTCCATCCTCTTTGGTAATTAAACAATAGTATAGGTTTATGTTTTACTTTCTTTCTGTTATCAGCAAAGACAACAGTGTCTTAGCCTCAGTGATTGGCTGTTTCCTAATCGAATGCACCTTTAGTTTGTTTTTTTTTTTGTCCAGAGGCCTGTACTTTTGACTTTCTGTCAGTGAACCAGACATTTTCCAACATAGTTTTCTTTTTTCTTCTTTTGAACTAATTCATTCAACCAGAAGAGTTTGAAATTCATCCAAGCCTCAATGAACTCTGACCTATTATCTTATACGAACAAAATTAACAGGACTTTTTCCTCCATCACCCTGGATGTCCAAAATAACTTTTGCCACCTATTAGGCTTGAGCAGAGTATTTTGGGTTCAGTTACCATGATAAAGTTGAACCAGCAAACACTGCAGACTACCAGTTGGTCAGAGTGGTGCAGCATACTGAGCGTGTGCACTGAGTGGAGGAAAAGGTAAGCAGAGAAGTTGTCAGTCTGGCAGTAAATGTACAGTGTAGATTTGAGATTGTAGGTGAATAAATGCTGTAAAGCTCCTGAGTGTGTTGTTTCCCAACCACAGGAACAGTGTTGCCGTGATGATGGAGGGAGTATTATCTGCAGTGGAGTAGAGTGGAGTTGAGCTGTTTTACAGAAGTTTTACACAAATACCACCATAATATTGTATAGCCCGGTAAAGTGTCAGGAAGGTATGAAGTTACAAAAAAATGGATTCTGCCCAAGCCTACCACCCAGTTCCAGAAAGAAACTATATGTTGTTCAATTGAAGCAGCATGTAATTCTAATCTATGCCTGCAACCTTGTTAATTGTATTAGTGATCCCCCACTGGTCATTTGTTCAAACAACCAAAATCAAAGTTGGTTTCTTTGAACCACAATCTTTCATTTCCCATAAATATCAACTAGACAATAATCACACTGGAGGCATCACTGTTTGCATCAGTCTTATGGGCCGTGTTGGAGTGCACTAACAAACAACATAATTTGACATTTAGGTTGTTGGGGAGCTGCACAGAGCTGCATCCTCAGTGGGATTGCCAATACTACCGGTCCTAACACATTTCATGGTGCTGATGTTAATGAGGAGAAAATATTGCTGAGTACAACTAAATAAAGTAAAAGCAAAGAAAAATAAGAAGTTTGGTGCAACTTTAAAATGCTTTGTATTGATTTAGAAAAAATACAATTATCTGTCCCAAATGTTGGTTATCTCCCTTTGGAAAAAAAAATCCTAATCAATTTCTTGTTGTCTCAGCACAAAAGAAAATAAAAGACTTTAGGATGGCTGGTGTTCAGCTCCCTGCTGATGCTACGTGTCCATTTTACATAATGACTCTTTACAGTTTCTGTAAAATGTAGTAACTGTAAGGAGTTTCGATGAGTCTCAGACAGGGAAGCCTCAGAGCGAGCTTTGACTCTGAACAAGCCGCTCAGAGCGCTGCTTACATAATGTTTAGTCATCAATGTAAATCAGAGCACGTCTGCCATCTGGTCACTGGCTGGAAGTGGATTCCCTGCTGGGGGAATTCAGCAGGGAATCCACAGCGCACATTCACACAGACAAGAAATGACTGAAGGTAGAAAGAGGAAGAAACAAGGAGAGAAAGCCTTATCAGTTTAAATCTGTATCAGAATATTCTGTTCAGGTGATGAAGAAGATGTCTTCAGATATACAAAGCCTGGATTAGGGTTAATACATTTTATCATTCAGATCTCTCAGTTGAATATTACTGCCATTATTTGATTATGTATTTTCTGATACACTACTTATATGACTTATATGGAGGTCAAGCGATTATGAAGCTTTACAACAAGACAGAAGACCGGAGAGAAGGGCTAGAAATGTCTACATTGTTAAGGGGCACCCCAGCAGCTCAGCTGGTCAAGCGTGCGCCCTTTGTACTCTGGTTCAAATCCAGCCTCCGGCCCTTTGCTGTGCCCTCTGTCTCTCCCCCATTTCCTGTAATAAATAAATGCTTGGATTGTTCAGAGGTGACAGCGTAGTTTTCCATTTTCCGTTTTTCATTAAGACACAACAATGTATGTTTACATGGGTTACCCCAATATCAACATGATTAATACAATTATCAGTAAAGAAAAAAAATGTCATATTGTTATTGTAATATTATCGTTTTTGTCATAATGTAATTTAACCTGCAGGGTTGGCAGAAGTATAATTATAAGATTACATTTTGAGCTTTCCTGAAAAGGCTGTGAAATAAAAAGAGAAGACTCAGTATGTATTGCGATATCTACTAAAAGCACAGCCTGTCCTGTCTCGTACAACACGTTCTCATCCCAGCTCATTGACTACGGGCTCTGCTTTGTCACCGCCCCTTAGCGTCTCATACTGAGGCGCTATTTTTTAAGATGTAATTAATGTTGTGAAACAGTTGGGTAGCTTTAGGCAACAAAACTACTCTGGTATGTTTAAGAAAATGCCATGTTTGGAGTCACAATAAGTACGTTACATTATATAAGTCACGTGACATCAGTAAAGCAAAGATGAGACAAAGGGGACATGGCACATGGCAAAAGTCACATGACACAAACATTATGGTTTAACCTGAGAAACGAACACTACTCTCCTGGGTGAAAGTCCTGACTTTGTTTGTGCCATTAATCTACCACCTCGCTTTTATATTACGTTGACAGCCTGGTGTGTCTCATACAGACACCAATGGGTTTTATGGGCTTGACAGAATGATTGTTTGGAGGGTGAGATGATGGATCTCCATTTCTCATGCTTCCACACTAGAAAGCTGCATCACCAGGATATTTACTGATGCATATGCCATTAACACAGCAAGATGAAGATGTCTGGACAAACAAATCTGATCTGATTACTTGCAAATAACAGCGATGACCGTCTGTCTTAAAGATGTGATTTGAGAAACAAATCTGACTTTCTGACAAAGCTTTCCTTTTCCCTGAGCACTTGAAGTTAACTTTTGGTTGCTAAATCTGGGGTACAAAGTTCATTCTTGACTTTGGAAACAACAAAACAACAAATGAAGGCCATGTGATATGAGTGAAAGCGCCAAGAAAGCTGCAAAATGGACCTTGTGGTGAGACTGCTGGTTCTATAGTCAAGAATGAATTTTGAACCTCATGTTTTACTTGTTTGTTTTTATCCATATCTGGTATTATGGTATCTCATATAATCCCATCTTTATTCTCTTATTGTTCTAAATGTAGCACTTGAAGCAACTGAGCATATTTGATTAAGTCTGATGTACTTGCATGATTATTGCAGTTTTTGAGTTGTATCCACATGGTTGAATGCTCTCATTGTAAGTTGCTTTGGATATCTCCTAGACAATTTGTGACTATCGCTTATTCATGCTTCAACTTTGCTTCTGAGAAATCACAAAGTTATACATTATAAAACAGAAAAAGGCAAATCAGCAACTCATTATTAATTGTAAATGATTAAAAACCTACCGTTTCTGCCAAATACAGTCTTGAGGACACGGGGACAGGGGATGGTGACGATCTCTCCAATCACAGCTCGCTCCCAGCATGCTATGCTGTCCCATTCTCCTTTGCATCCCAACTCTGTCAAAACCAAACATGGCTTCATGAGTACATTTTCACACAGAGCTATAAATGAAGACACCGTCCTCTCTAGAAAAACAGAAGCATTAGTCACAGTGGGGGACAGGGGGCTGGAGTCCATGCACAGGTTAGTCGCTTGCATGTCTACACATGAAACACATTGTGTTTCAATCGCAGCATCACATGAACACAGTTAAATATAAACAAGTGTGTTCCTGCTGTTGGTAATTACACCTGGTCTGGTGTTTGTCAGTGTACCAGGCTGGAGGATCATCACAAGTTCAATCAGTCTGTAGTTGATTTGTCACTAAACTGTGTCGCTGTGAGCCGACCATGTTAATCTTTGTGTTGTGGGTCCAAACACACACACATCTGTGGGTGGTACTTCCTTATTACTTTGTGAACTGTGTGTGGTCTTTGATTTACTCAACATCAAACACAGAGCTCGGGGCCATATTGTACGGCCATATACTACAGCTATAGACCACACAAAATAAACCCCCTCCACTTTCTTTTTTCTCAAACTAAAAGGTCAAACAAAGAAGAGTTAAATTTCACTCAACTCAAATTTTCACTGAATTGTTCCTTACATCGATGTACAGTTGTATTAAAAATGTAAAATGATGGGGTGGTTTTTTATTAACTTTTCAGCAACACAAACCATAAGTGAAGACACCACGACTGCACACGGTGGTTATCCTCAGCCACATGTATGAGAGTGTACAGTGTACCGGTGTGATGTACCAGTTTGCCTTCTGGGCTTTCTGCCAGAAATAATTTGTTAGCAGGTTTTTTGGTGGTATTGACCAAATAGATGACCCTTGCATAATGCCCGAGTTATGTGAGAATTTTTAAACAGAAGTTTTAAATTTAGTTTTGCTATTTTAAAAATGGCTGCCATCAATTTCAATAAGTCTTGATAGCATCTTTTGGATGGATTGATATACCTGGTGGTCCTTTTGGTTAATCAGCAACAAAAACGACATCAGTTCAGTACGATCGGCGTTCAAAAACCATGACAGATCCTTGAGCATACAAAACTCATAGTTCCCTGCAGGCTTACACCTGGCAGAAATAACAATTACATCTAAAATATGACCTGGAAGAAACAATCATGTTCCTCATGAAGCATCATCTTCTAGCACACAATCTTTCCTAAACAGCACAGGAGACAAACTGCATATATGCAGAGGATTCTAGGACACTAACAGAACAGAATATAAAGGAGGAGTGGCCCTAAATGAATACTAAACTCCCACCCACCCACCCACCCTCCAGAAACAAGCCAAACAAACCGCCTCCCAAAATAGCTCTCCCAGCTCTTCAGCATGAGCCTTAATGGGTGCAGAAGTGCTGATGGCAAACTGAACAGTCAACTAGGCTTTTTAGCGAAAGATCAGTGGAGACAGTGTGCTTGGTAAAATGTAGCCCTCATCTCCAACATCCTTGCTAAACAAACACAGCCAGCCAGCTACCAGGGCATCAGAGCGTGAAGAAGAACAAAAAACTGCAATGAATAGAAAGCTATTAGTGTCAACTTGTTAAAAAAGATAACATAGCCAGTGGAGGTAAGAGGCTAAACAAACCAGTGATTTATTTTCTTTTTTTTTTTTTTTTGCCTGTTTCTATTTTGGCTCCTATAGCTTCTGAGATGTTACTAACTGGGTGAAAACGGCATACGATTAAACTGAGGTGACAACTACATTATCCATAGTGACAAGACTGAAATATTGTTGTTTTGTCAGACAGATACACTCCATGTTGCGAAGATCAAACTTGTGACTTTGAGGTGCAAGAGATGCAGACATCTCAACACCAGCAGGACTAATTATAAGCACCCCTCGCCTTTTCAGTTTCAGGTTTTGCAAAGATCTTAATCCACAGTGACACATCACAACAACATGAAAATGGATAAATCTCATCTTTTTCCTCCAAACAACAAAAACTGCAACAGAGCCAGCATCGGATGGTGGTACAGACGCTTTGTGATTCCTCCATACGAGAGATTAGAACATAGTTGCTGAAAACGTGAAAACACTGAGAACTATGTAGTACTGAATTGTGGAGTATTTCATGTCGTTTTCAGGTCATGGTGGCGTTAGACAATGAAATAGCAGAGCAGACATGTCTGCAGCCTTTCAGACAATAGAAAACTGCTAATTTTTCATGATTTTAAGGCCTAATTTTATGAACACACATTTATTTCTGCTTTACAGTCACTTTAACGTCGGAAATGTAAGAGAACACAGGATGAGTTGTTCTGATCTGCTGTCTGGGTGAAGACGCTCTGACCTTCCACCTCCTTTAACTTGGTTGCTCATTATATATATATGTGTATTTTTTAAAAAGATTTTTGGGGTGCTTTTGCCTCTATTATGATAGTGACAGCTGAAGATAGGACAGGAAAGGGGGTAGAGAGAGGGGGCACGCAGCAAATGGGCCGAAGGTGGGAGTTGAACCAGCGACCGCTGCAGGGGACTAACAGCCTCAACACATGGGGTGTGCACGCTACCGACTGAGCTATAGGGACGCCCCGATTATATTTTTAATGTAGGAACTGAAGCATATTCTTGTCTTAACCTCACTGTAAACAGCCTCAACAGAAAAAAATGCTAAATTCAGTGCATTAGACCATTGGAACGGTTTATTTAGAAGACTGGATAGAGAGCAAAAGTGCTGTTCAGAAAAGAGGGAAAGAACATAAGGGATAACCAAAGAAAAGAGAACAAGCTACTAAGAGACATGAAGATGAGGAGAGGAAAAGATGGTAGAAAAGAAGGTGGTCTGAAAAGGAAGAGTAAAAGTGCAGAGGTAAAGAAGAAAGAAACAAGAAGAGAGAGTGCAAGTAAGGACAAAAGAGGAGGAGAGTGAGAGAACAGATGTCTGTGGGGTAAAAATGGCCCAAAACAAATCTGAACTCATCAGTGCATGAGGAAAACTCCATCTACCCGCTAAGTGATCCATCCTTTCTCTGTGCACTTTCACAGAAACACTCAGGAACACATCAGAGGCCAGACCGCCATCTTTAAGCAGCGACGTACCAAATGCACAGCAGCACACATCTGCAGGGAAATCCTCCTTCTCTCCTCCTATTCTTTATTCACCATGAGATTATGGCTCACTGAGCACCGTGCCCTTTTTCAGCATCGGCCTAATTCAATTTCATGCAGTTAGTTAAACAAACGGACTTCTTTTATGTGTACTGTATGACAGTATTCCATTAACCTTCTTAAACTGCAGACCCTTTTCTCTGGTGCATCAAATGTTTGAATGCATGTTCTGCAGGCAAACTCCATTTTCAGTTCTGTTCGACATCCCAGATCTGATATATAATAAGATGGACTTGTTTGTGGCTTCCAACAAACACAACTGGCTGTGTTCAGTGGTGTGAAGCCGGTGAGAGATCATGATCTTGATGCACAGAAATGGGTGGGATCCAGTGATGACAATGTAAACCTCCTGCACCTTAATCTTTCTGGTGGAGGAAAAGACGCAGCACACCTGATTCAAATGATCAGCTTGTCATGAAGCCTCTACAGAAGCCTGAAAACAACCCGTTCATTTGAATCAGGTGTGTTGGAGCAGAAACATCTAAAACATGCAGGGCAGTGGGTCCTGAGGACCAGGACGGGGAACGCTGGCTTAAAGAGTTTCAAGGTTTGTTCCAGACCTTGAAAACAGTACTTGACAAACTATACTCACCTCCAGATCCATTTAGTAGCAGTTCTGGAGCTTCCAATGTTCAAGAGTAAACTCTGAAACTTGACTCCAGTCCTGACTTGAACTTGCCTCAAAGCACTTGAATAGCTTTGGTAGATTTCAACCATGAATAAATAATCCTGAGCTCTGTGTGCCGCTAAATGTGTAGAGGAAGGCACTGACACTGAGAGGTTGTGGTTTTGATCCCTGCTGGGACGGAGCAACTTAACTGTTTTGTATCAAAATGATCACCAAGGCTGCAGCATCAGACAAAGTCCTGAGAGCCTCATCACTCAACTGATTGGGTAAAACAGCTCTGAAAGAGAAAAGTGCTCTCTGCAGCAGTTTATTTGCCCGCGGAGAATTTGAGCCATGTTATTATTTTGCTCTACTTTGTGTCATTGAGCTTTAATTAACACAGCAGGGGGGTACTCAGCGTCCAGAGCTCACATCACTGAAGAGGAAAGTCAGGCTCGTTAACACTACAGGGACACTCGGGGAAAATACAGGCTTCAATCCCGAGCCACTGGAAGAAAAGAAATGTAGAATGAGACTGTTTTTCATGGCCCTTTCACTTCGGAGAGACCACCAACTGTACATTTGTATGTGCATTTTAGAGGTGGATACAGACAAAACTTTGAGGTAAAGGAAAAGTTCAAACTAATTGGATCTTATAATAAGTGAGACAGACAGTCGGTCATATTTAAAAAATGTCGAGCCAATTCAACACTGGGATAATTATGCAAGATGTGGGTTGCATCAGAAATGAGCCTTTCCTCTGAGGATAAAGCAGCAGCACGTTTCATCTTCACAAGTTTCCTTCCAGACCTCTGAACATCTGTTAATTATATCTGAAGACTTCATTGAAGCCACTAATGACTATCACTGACTTTATCAACTATCTGAGGTGATCTGGAGCACAGTGTCCCATGTTCCAATCTAGAATGATCTCATTTGAGAGAATAAAAGTAAAATGCTGAGTTTACAAGTGTTATAATTAAACTATGGCTAAAAAGGACCCATGACTGATTCATGATGAAATTGTTCTTCTGCATAATTGTTTGATTTGAGCCATTCATTACCTAAAGGACAAACAAATAAATGAAGGTGTTGATTTTAAACATGGCGGCCTCCAAGAACTTCATTTTAAGAATTTTGTAATTGTTTATTCAGAAAGAATTGTCTGATGAACACACCAAAGACTAGGTGCCAGTCATGGCAATATAACATATTGAAGAGAAGATGACAGTTTGCATGTGTGGTTGAAATACCTGCAATACAATAAAGTTAATGGAGGTTCATGTGCAGTCATCTTCTCTTTTATTTAAAATTGTCTAGGTGTGTCTTGCTTTGTGCGGCGTTATATTACTCCCCCTCCCTACAGCATACCAAGTTAAGTTCCACTCTGCAAAAGTTAAATACCAGCGTTTGACAAACAAAAAATATTCAGGTCCGAGGCCACTTTCACAGACCATATCTGCACTTCAGCTGGAGAAGCTGCACAGAAACACAGGAAATGGTTATTTATTATGTGCAAAGGACACCATTTGTTTTTGTCCTTGAAATCAGAATGCTGTGTATTAGGAAAAGAGAAGCTATACTAAGTTTTTTTCCAGCCCTCAACAGAATCCAAATAAATGCAAAATATTTCAGTGAAAGGATTTTTATCATAGATGGTCCAGACATGAGCCCGCACACTGAACAATACTTTTACACAATAAGAAAAGATCAATATCACAGCAGGTTTCTGAAACAGACAGGATTTGTGCGTGTGTGTTTGATTTTTTTTTTTTTTTTCTAAATGTGGACAGAGAGAGAAATAATCTCATATTTCAACATGAGACATAATCTGATTAGTCAACTCAGCAGGTCACATCAGGTGCTTCTCATATCCAGATTTAGTCCAGGTATGATTTATTTAGAATATGTTCCCAGCTACATCATACAGGTTTGCAGTGTCCTGCCGGTATCAGTTCAATAAGAGAAAGTAACCTGAACAGGAATCTGCTGGTTTTTCATTTTGTGCGGAATAAAAAGGCTTAACCGCTGGACAGAATACAAAAATGGGATTAAACTGCTATGTGAAAGCTGCTCACGTCCTCACATGGCAGAGGTATGAATATATGCACAGACTGAATTTATACATGAAGGAAACTTCATACATTACACATTTTTCCATCAGTTTTCAGTCCACAGACTCTACTTTTGCTCCACCTTTCCTCTTTAAGATCCAGTTCAGCTTCATGTAGTTTAAAAAGACAACTTTAGTATTTTTTTGACCTGGACCCTATTGTCTCATGTTTTTGTGTCTAAGTGACTAATTGAGACAACAATTTTTGAAATTGGTCCAGTATTGAGCAAGACAGCTGCAGGTGGCAGCAAAAGGGCTGCAATATAATCCATGTTTAATGTATAGGCATGTATACTCCAAGTTAGCGATTGCTGGAACAGTGGAAAGAGGAAACTCTGCATTTTTGTTGAGTTTTATTTTGTTTCTATTGAGTTGGAATGAAGTCTGATTTATGATGATAAAATTACTGTTTCTGTAAATGAAGTCTGGTGGCTTCGACAAGAGCAATAAAGCGCCTATTTTTGGTCTAACAAAAAAGGTCTTACTCCTTAATAAAAAGTTTCATCTCTGTAGGGATCTTTTTCGTAATGTTGTCAGTCACTGTTGTGTAAGTTCACGCTTAAAGAGCTGGCTCAAAGTTCAGTTCATACAGAAAATGAACCAGTTCATGTTCATAGTTTACAATTCTGAATTTGGGGGGCAGTATTCATGTTTAGATTACCTTTGTCTGTAGTTGTTTGAGAATGATTTACACTGCAGCAGATGCCAAACTTGAACACCAACATACTGTTGAAATTCCAACTGGGAACTCAAAATTCTAACTTTCCAGTTCAAATTGAACACACCATGAGAACAGCACTGAGAACAAGAGGGAGACGAGATCTATCTGTCTGTTTCTCACTGTAACACAGACTCCAGTCTGCAGTGTGGTTCATATATACACTCCATGCTACGTGATCAACCAATGGACACGCTTTTTTTGTCTTTGTTGCGATCACACTTTTTATCTGCCGATGTTCACTCTGTCAGGAGTGAACAAATGTTCATGTTGATTAATTAAAACTGATCTGTTCACTTCACTGTTCACCAAAAACATGAGCGTTTAATGAACACCGCATTTTTTGCACAGTCATGCACATCAGTGTTAGTGGACAGTTGCCCATTAGGGTGTGTGGCTGAAAGTTGCACCGGTCTTGCCCAATGCTAGACCATTTTAAAAAAATGTTTTAATTAGTTACTCAGACATAAAAACATTAGAAATTAGGGTCAAGCTTAAATACCGAAGATACCCTTTAAGTTCTTTCTTTGTTGCTAGAGGTAGCATGGTGTCTCACACAGCCAGACCTCTCTCCACAGCACTGAGCGCTGGAGCAAGGTCTGGCTCCACACATACACATTCTGCTATGGGGAAAAATCGCTCTGCCTCGTTTGCATTGCTTTATATCAATCACAGTCGTCTTGGGCGGCACAAAGCCCAGGATGCAGTGATGCAAAACAGTGTCGAGGGGGAACTTGTTTTGGTGGAACATTTGCACGACAGGAGGTGAGTCATTAAAATAACTACACCACTGCAAAAGACAAGGTAACAGCTGTTAGCTTGTTCACGTTCGTATTATTAGTGTCTCAGGCTCTAATTTGCCATTTTCAGTGTGTAGGTTGCAGCTTGGAGGTTGTTCTTGTTTCCCAGGGACTTTGGAAACATAGATGGCGGACATCTTGATGCCACTTGAAACAAACAACCAATGGCAGACTTGTACAAAGAAGTGTGCATCTGGTGAGACAGACTGTGTGGTGTCTAACTGTAGTTTCAGTGAGTTATTGTGACCTTTATGGCTGCTAGCGGCCTCCTCCTCCCTCAGCCTCCTCAGACACTCCGCCTGGTCTCTCTCCACCTCCAACAAGAAGTTACAGGTTGGATGTCGTCCGTCAACCTGTAGAGGAAGAGGTAAAAAAAATTAGATTTATATTTTAAATTGGTACAAAGCCAGGTTTCAAGCTATACGATGTTATATATTGTGACAGTATTTTAGGGATGAATATTTCCTTTCAGGAGGATTTTAAACAGCGAAATAAAGATTATTTCCCATGTGGATTTGACCAAACAGGTGGAAATATTTGCTGTCTATTTCATCAGTAAATAACCTCAGAAATTGGTGTCACACAGCACGCACAGATTGAAGCTCGGCAGTCCAGACGTCCCTAACTCCAGCAACGTTTTCCAGCTCCTCGTGGGAGATTCAGAGGCGAGTGCTGCAGCATGTTCTGGGTCTGCTCCATGGTCCCCTACCATTTGGACGTGCCCAGAAAACCTCTAAAGGAGACACCCAGGAGGCCTTCTCATCAGATGTCCAAATCATTTCAACTGGCTCCTGCCGAGTCTTTCCTTTCCAAGAGGAAACACTTTTTTTTTTTTTTGACCCAAAGCTCATGAAGCTAACACAGGATCTGTGCCTGCAGAATTCTGGCGACACATCTGCAGGTTTTACACAAACACAGACGCTGCTTGTAATACTCATGTTAACTCATGTTAACAAACACTTTACCAATTATTCATGCATGTATTTGTTGAACTGGGAGATGGCTAATAGTTCTGCAAATTAATTTTGTCACTCTCTGCTCCATATTGAACCTTGCATTTTAGTGCCCACATATCCTGCATCTTATGCTGGCTGACTTTCTTAACAAGTATTCACATTTTGTTTTGAACCGTTGGTCATGAAATAAAAATGTAAAGGTTCCATTACAATCTTTAGGTTTTTTAATGTATTGTGAGTGCTTATTTTTGCTCAAAAACAATCTTAGTTATCTTAAAATAATATTGTCTATAACATTACAAGAAAAAAATATGCAGATATCAGCAGATTTTCATCCTAGATCATTGCCTGAAAAGTGTAAAAAGAATCTGCGGATTCGTTTGGTACTGACGCCATATCAGTCCACCTGTCCATGTAACGGTCCATTTTACTCTCACTTGGGACCAAGACTTGGGACCAAGACCAAGACTCCAAGAAGAGAGGTGTACGGGACACTGCTAAGAAGTATCAAGGACCTCTTTTGGGTTTAACAAATTATATGTTATCGGATCTGTGCACAGACCTGCGTACTCATAGATATCCAACTTTTTTAGGCAGTATCAGAGGTGTTGTCCAATACTACTAATTCTATCAGAATGACCCTAATCCCAAAGCTTCACACTCGTCTGCAAACCACCTCAGTGCTTGCTGAAGTTTTTTTCAAGATATATTTATTACTATTAATATTATCTTGTTGTACTGAACAGTTAAGAGTTCTGATTAAATTCCTAGAATTTTTCCATAGTCAACTCTCTTTTCCTTCAAAATCACATGCAGGGTGTGTGTAATGCTACCATGCAAAGTAGGGCTGACTTTCAATAGTCGAATATTCGACGATTCGATTCGGAGAGGTCTGATTCGACTATGAACCTCGCAGTCGAATCGTCGGAAAATGTTGTTATGTAACTAGACCATACCATTCTGACTAGGCGGGGGTGCCCACGACTGCTGAGCAGAAATTGATACATAGAATGTCTTTTTTTCAATATATAAAAGCCTATTTTTGATACAAAATCATCTCCATGTCTCCCTCACTAGTCGTTTATACTATTAATCAATATTTCAATCATGCACGATGTCAGTTATCTGTCGCCGCATGCAGCCGCCCGCCACTAGTCGGGGCCGCGGCCCTCAGACGGCAGCCTCTCGCCCAGCGTGTACGCCCTGATCACCTAGGCAACCCCGGATGTTTATGTCAAAGTCAGACAGATGAAAACCAGTGCGGTTTGGCAGTGTTTTTAATCTAGAAAATGGAAATAATGTTGAATGTAGACTGTGACAGAATAAGCTGATATATAATCACTCGACTGGAGAAACGTGCACACATTAAACACAGACACGGAAATCTGCAGGCGGAGCTGCTGCTGTCAGCTGCAAACGTCAGGTCTAGTTTACCTGCAGACTCCGTGATCCTCTTCGGTCTGAAAAGTTGAAGCGTTTTGTGAGTTGCTCTAATGTTTTGTACGTTAATGTGTTTGGTTTGTATTGCATATTTAGCGTGCATAGCGCACATTTCAGCGGCATTTAAAGTACGATTTGGCGATTGTTGACTGTGATTAACGGCTTCAAATGGCTCTTAATACGCACAGTATTTTTTCCGACAGTGTTTATAAATTAATAAATTCTGCTCAATTTTAACTGCTTTCTGACTGTTTTCTTAGTGTTAGACTAGTCGACTAGTCTAAATTAAATTTTGCGTTTAATAGACAGGGAAATTAGTCGCCAGGAACATCCCTAAGAAAAAGTCACGGGGGGGGGGTCGACTATTCGTCGACTACGGCAAAATCTGACGAATCAGATTCGACTATGAAAATCCTTAGTCGAAAACAGCCCTAATGCAAAGTATCCATCCCAATTTACAGTCATTAGAGTGACAATGACTTTTCCTACATTTAGCCTTATCTGAGTGTAGTCATCTTTTCCTACGCTTGAGCCTTAGCTGATATTTAAGCTGCAAAATTAAGGCCCAGTCCACACATAGATGGGTATTTTTAAAAACATAGCTTTTTCTATGCATTTGGGCCTTTTGTTCACACACTAGACACAAAATACTCCAATGTAAATGTTTATTTATTTATTATTTTGTTTGTCCATATTTTATTTGTATTATTCTTAAAGGTAACTGGTGGATGGAAGTATTTCAAGCTGATCCACGGGGAAAGTCAAGGTTATGATTGACGGATGAATACAGGGTCGAGATAAGCTGCTTAAACCAACCAGCCAACATTCCCTCTTTGTGTGTGTGTGTGTGTGCGTATGTGCGTGTGTGTGTGTGGTGTGTGTGTGTGTGTGTGTGTGTGTGTGTGTGTGTGTGTGTGTGTGTGTGTGCGCGTATGTGCGTGTGTGTGTGTGTGTGTGTGTGTGTGTGTGTGTGTGTGTGTGTGTGTGTGTGTTTATAAAATCAGGAGAAGCAGATGAACTACTAGTGCTGCCACATATAGTAAATCCTTCAGAGAAAACTCTGAGACCCACACAACAAACCATCCTCCATGTCTTTAATATTAACATCAGCATATGTGTGTGTATACACATGTGTGTGTATTAGCATAAGTTAAAGCCATGGCCATTATCATACAACATATTCAGAGTGTGTGTGTGTGTATTAAAGAAAAATAAGCCTGTGATCTGATTCCTGCAGTAATACAGACTCGTTTAAACACTGCAGCCATCTGGTTACATCATTGTTGTTGGTACATGAGTAATATTCTGATGTCACTGGCACAGAGACCAGAAACGACATGTAAACACCACTGTGGCTTTGGTTGTTTCCAGAAGGATTAATGCTTCTAAAATCTAAAGTCTGAATCATCTGATGTAACAGTAACTTCTGCATTCCCTGCAGCAGGTTTTCAAAAATACAAGTTTTAAAAATATCTATTATCACTCTGCAGGGACAGTGAGAAACTATAACATATAACAAATGCAAGGACAACTTTTAGAAGCTGAATGAAGTTATAGTTCATAGTTTTGCCCATTGTTTCTAACAAGTTTTGCAGAATTGGCCAACCAACTTGATTGCTGATATATCAGGGGACCTGACATCTGCTCTAAAGACATAGATGCCAACTCAACTAGAACCCAATTTATTTTTGTTTTATGGCTTCACTAATCAATAAACAATGGATCAAAAGATTAAGTGTTGATAATGGAATCACTGCACTCAGTTAGAGCTGCTGTGGTATGATATGATTTGCCCACTGCTGGTTCATGTCCTACCAATCAAGGAGTATCTTGGAGGGGGTGAGCAATCCACATGGGGTTCCTCGAGGGTCAGTGCTCGGTCCCCTTCTCTTCTTAATATCCAGCACCTCACTTGGCGCAATAATCCACAACCAGGGTTTCTCATACCACTGCTTTGCTGAAGATACCCAGCTCTTCCTGTCGTTCTCTCTGGATGACCATACAGTCTCTGCTCAGATCATTCCTCACCAATATCTTGAAATGAATGAAAATGCCACCTTCAACTTAACCTCTCCAAGATTGAGCTCCTTAATGACCCAGCCAGTGCCACTATACAACAAGAGATCAATATCCAACTCATATCAAGCCAGCTCACACCTACAAAGTCTGCAGGGATGTTGGTGTTATGATTGATGATCAACTAAACTTCAAGGTCCATGTGGCTTCGATTGCTAGGTCGTGATGATTTTTCCTGTACAGCATCATATTTAAAAAAAAAAAAAGCATCTGCTAAATGCAACTGCAAGTTCTAAGTGTCATGTAAATGGAATCACCTGTTGCAAACCCAGAGATTCTTCAACTCAATAGGTCGCCCCATATGGCTAATTTAAGCATCTGTCAGCCCATTGTTTTGTTTTTATGGCCTGCATCTTTAAAATTCTTACTGACGTGTTTTAATCAAACAAGCTTGGAAAAACCCACTGTAAAGTACCTGCCCAGCACCAACCAGTAAACGGACACAGTTAGGTGAAGAAAGGGGAACATCTTAAAGTTAATGGGATATTTTTTTTCTCAGGAATTCATGGAGACCAAACCAGAGGTAGAAGGAGAGTGAATGTAATGTAATTTTCAGGTGGACACAAACACAATTTCAAATAAATGCTGATGAGGGTTGGTTGGGTTTTTTGTTTAATTTTTCTCATTTTACTTTGCTAATTTGATGTCTCCATAGAATGAGTGAGAGCCACTACTCAGCTAACCCAGTTGCACAAGGGGGCGCTGCACACACACACCTGCATGAGTAATAGCTCTTGTTGGGCTGACGGCAGCCAGTTGGAAAATTCTGACATATCATCCAAACCCTAATGCTAAGGTTGCTGCTAGATGTGTAAATGAGAAACTGATTGCTATCGCAATCACACCTTCAACAGTAACATCAGATGTTAAAAAAATGTTTTTGTTTTTTTTGCCTGCAGCATACAGTAAATGTGTTTTGCCTTTTCTCTTTGAATATTTCTGCTGATTAAGGTTGTTAAACAGTATTGGATTATTATACATTTGGTATGAATGGAGAGCTTAGACTTTTAGGAATGTAATGAGCCCAATTGTATTTATGTTTGATGATCATCGTAACCATTTCATTGTTGTGAGACTGTTTTTTTTTCTGTGGCGTTCCTCAAGGTCTTATTGCATTAATGTGGCATTTTGTGGGATTTGGGGGTATTTTTATCAATTCTTGAGTGGTAAAAATTATTAAATTGTGCACCGAATCAGTGTGAGGACTTCGCTGTTGAACTCCCTCTGTACTGATAATGTGGTCCTCCTATTTTTCTATTTTCAACAGCGTTTGAAATAGTCCCCAGTAGACATATTCCTCTCCTGTCCATCACTCACAAATCCTGCCAGACAGTCTGCAGCCCTTTATCCCCTGGCATGAGGCTCGACTGGCTGTCATCAAGACAACACACAAATTCAAACATGCACACAGTCATTCACAACCATGAGCCAGAAGTGGCAGCTCAACAGCATTTCAGCATTTCAGCATTCATCCTAAATGTGCATAATAGATTAGGATGGTCAGATTTCTTCAATCACCTGTCAAACCAAATTAACTGAGCTGAACACAACTCAAACGGAATCTGGAGACGACAGAAGTGTTTTAACATGTGGCAGAATTTTGAGAAATTCGTCAGGCAAGATGACTAAAACCAACACTTCTATTTACTGCAACTGCTTGGAGGCAGAAGTGAGGGGGGATAAGGTCAAACACACACACACACACACACACACACACGCACAGAGAGAGAGAGAGAGAGGACACCTTCTCTCAACCTCAGGCTATACCAACATCAACCAGTAAGGAGCAATTGATGATTTGATGGTCAAAAAGCATAAAAAAAAAGTGAAAGATTTTTAGTCATCTTACATAAAACTGTGGTTTAAAAGAATTTACCCTCTAAAAACAAATGTTTTGGTTTAACAACAACAACAACAACAACAAAAAAATGCAATAGTTTGCATCAATCTTTTTAAGTTATGACAACTTCTAATTAAATTATGTTCAACCTCTACAATCAAAGTTATTTTTTAATTACCACAAGTTTGTAAGTTGATTATTCAAAATTCCAGCTAATTTTTCCACAAGTTTTAAAGGGCATTTTTAAGTGTTATGTACTTGATTACCATAATTGTAAACACAAGTTGACAACCTCTCAAAAAATTAAGTTGTTCCACATTTTCTTCAGTCATTTTTAGCTTTTTCTTGTTTTTGTTCATGTGGTTTTCAAGAAATTAACTTATTACACAACAAAACATGTTAGGCCTATTTTAATCTTGAAAAATAACAACACAAATTTAAATTGCCCCACAAATGCTAAAAAAAAAACAAATTAACATTTGAATAACACAAAATATTAAGTTGATGTAATTACCAACACTATTGTGTCAGGACACCTCATCAAAATAAGAAGTTTATGTAAAGCAATAAATTAGATTTTTGTCTTGCAACAATACTTTTAATTAACTTGTGTTAATAGGTCCCTTGAATTACTTTTTAGAGTGTAAATGACCATATTTCGATGTGAATCAGGTCTTTCACTACATGTTGAAATAAAGTAGATTAAATGCTGCTGAAACAAAAGTTATACATAACCAAACTGATCAAATTTAACCCAGTCTGTGACCTGCACATCACTAAATCTGTGTTATACTGTAAAACAAATTGCAAATTCACTTCCATGAAACAGATTTATGAGAATACACAAAGCCCACAGTGAGGGTCAGTTCAGTCAAATGACACACAGGAAAATTTCCTCCAATTGCCTCTACTTACTCCAAACACATCAAATACATCAGCTTGGTGAGTGACGCTGTAGGTAGCCCTGTCGCATCATGTTCTGATGTGCCATTGTAGTGTAAAGAGCAAAAAGTTTGCATATGGAAGCGGAGGATGGGTGTGTCAGACACAGGCTTTCACCCAGGAGACAAAGTAATTTATTACAGTAATTCCATTACTTTTGGTGGTAACTAGATATGTAATTGATCTCTTTTTCAAATTAATAACGCAGTTACAATAGCTGAAATTTAAATGAGCTCTGCAGTTATTACTTTCGTCTTACCTGTAAAACAGTGAACAACTCCAGAGGAAAGCAGAGAGCAGAACTTCTGACATTGTGATTACATGTTCGGTACCTTAAGGTATCAGTTTGCTTCAAGCAAACAAAGTACTTCAAGGAAACCAAGTGTTTGTTGAATCATCAAAAATCATCTGAAACAACTCCCCCAACACCTTTCCAATCTCAGAATTGAAGTTTTTTGCAGTTTCCGATAACCAACAGTCCGACAAGCATCCTCACTTCATTTTGGACTGTCAAGATATTTGGTGGTGTGACAATAGTCAGGGTTTGAATGTCTAGGATAATCGTTTATTGATTATTATGACTTAGTCCTTCTCAAGGTCTCTTTTTTCATTTTTCACACAGCTATTTCCATCTACTCTGTTTCTATCTACTTTTCATGAGCACAAACAAGTGCAGCATGGTTGCCTTGGAGACTGCAGAAATATGCACTGTTATTCCCATATGCAGTGGCGAAATGTAACTAAGTACATTTTCTCAAGCACTGGTGATGTAATATAAAGAAAGAGAAAGTCCACTTTTGAAGGAGGTGGGGTGGATGGACGGGTCAGACAAACACAGGACTTTCACCCAGGGGACCGGGGTTTGTGTCCCGTGTGAAACCAGAAGTCAACGTTGACTTGACTTACGTAACGTATGTAAGTTACATTAACATACACAAACACAAACATGCTTTACTGAAAGGAAATATCAGTAGGATTTGTCCAAGCTGTTGGTAAACACACCGGTGTTGAGTCTCGTTCCCAGGATATCAAAAAGAGATGGATCCAATCCAATATTAGTATCAGGCCCCCAATATTGATGTATGGCATTGGACTCACGACACCTATCCGCATTCTCATTCGTGTTTTCTATGTGGAAACACTATGCTAAAGTGATGTGAATTGAGAAATAAATAGCGCTTTTGCATTTACGTGTACTATAAGAGAAACATGTTTTAAATTACTGTGTTACCTCAATCATGGTCGAACAGTAAACTAGCACAAAAATTATACTTACCAACATAAACCACCATGTTCTGAACAAACACATTAGACACACTAATAAACAAACTGCATTTTGGAAGATAAAATAACAAACTTAAACTCTCAGCAATGCATCATGGCAAATGATGCAAATAAGGGTCATGACTAAGTCTATTAGTGACACATGTGAATGTCACAAGCGAGAATCCTACAGCACCCCAAAAAGGATGGAGGATGCCTATACACAAGAAGCTACATTACACAAACTACACAGACTTTCCAGACTGAAGTTCAGTTTCAGTCTCATGTAATCTTGATGATGATGATGATGATGATAATAATAATAATATTAATGTCCATATTCACACTTCACATTATCAGTACTTATACATAATACTTATAAACTTTTCTGTGACACAGAGTGACCCAGAGTTATGAGGCTTTTTGTCCCAAGTATCATGCAAGTTTTAAAGACAAATGCCTTTGTTGAAAACGTTATGTAATAAATAGCAAGTGAAACTAAAAAAACATGATGGGACAACATCTGGCTGTTTAATGCCTGTCCACCACAGAGATGTCTAATGGACTGCTGAGGTGTATGTTTAGTGTACTTGTCATCATCAGCTCTCCACAGAAGGTAATGGGAAGGATTGGCGTATCGCCTGCAGGCAAAATTCAACTTAGGTGTATGCACTGCGTGCTATTTGAGAGTATAAAGTCATGTTATTTATATGCAGATTCAAGAGACTGGGGTGAATTATTCAGTTCTTCTTCTTTTGACTTCCAGCCAACCAGAAACTGTAAATTTTCTCACCTCCTTTCTACCAGAGAATTTTTCCTGACAGCGATTGTTCAGCTCCTGGAAAAACTTTAACAAACTGGATATGCACCAGGCTGAATCACTGGTGTATTACAGCCGCCAGCAAAACTGACACTTATTTACATGTGAATGTGGAGGAAAGTTTATTTTACAGCTGGATGACACACACGCACACACACATATAATCAATCTGTGCCAGACGCTAATTTTAGTGGCTTCTATCAACTCTAATTCTTCATTTCTCTCCTCTCTCATGTTTATTTTCTCCCTGCTTTTCTTCCCCTTTGGTGTTTGAAGACATTTTACAGGCCCCATTCTCACACCTGTCTGAAGCTCTGTGTGTGTGTATGTGTGTGTGTGTGTGTGCGCTGTCAGCTCGTACACAGCTGTGATGCAGGAGCGACATATTTATCAGAGTCTTGGATGGCTTGCCCTAGCCAGTTCTAGTATTTCATGCTCGACAAGTTCCGCCTTATGTATAAAACCAGGGCTGAACAATTAATTGAAATATTATCAAAATCACAGTATGGCCACATGCATTATCCATATCACAGGAGCTGCAACTCTTTGATAAAAGTAAACTGTATCACAACATATACTGAACAAAGTATAAATGCAACACTTTTGTTTTTGCTTCCATTTTTCATGAGTTGAAATAAAAAATTTAGAACTTTTTTTTGTACACAAAAGGTTTATTTCCTTTTTCTTTTAATAATAGGGATAATGGCTTTGAAGATGGGCAATTTATTTAGTAGAGATGAATGAATGTGATTTGACTCCCCCTCCCATAACCAACACTGAGCAAAACAGAAACTTTGCTATCCATTTCAGACACTTCAGAAAAACCTCCACACTTCAGACGTACCTGCGTCAGGTTATCTGCCTGTCGTATTGGCCAGAAATTAAAATTTATGCTGACATGATGTTTAATTTTAAAGCCTTTATCAGCCGATACTGATGGTGTGCTGATATTATCATGCATCCCTATTCAAAACCAGATGGCACAATGCCAGATGTTGTGTCACAGAGCCTCTTCCTGTGCTGTGGGCCCTCCAACATGCCATTGGCTCTGTGCCGTCGTTGATAATTCGAGGTCTGAGGCTCACTTGTGAGCATGAACATGCTCACACACTGACTTATTCAATACATTACCAGCAGAGAAACTCTGAGATATCGTATGAAATATTAATGGAAAGTTTGTGTTTGTCTGCCAGTTCATTTATAATCCCTGAATTTTCCAATTAAAGAGCTTACCTTAAATTATTACAGAGGCCTAAGAAATTCAGTTTTGTGGAGCTTAGATGTCTTTCTAAAGTCTGACAAATACACACTATCACAGTCACTTGGTGCTGTGTTACCATTAAGGTTCTGAAAAAGTAAATATTGAGAATAAATAAATAATAGTAGGAGCATATTTATTATGAGTCTCCCTTAAGTTCATGTCTGAGCTTTAGAAATGCTAATGAATCAGTCTTATCTGCTTCTTGCCTCATGTGTTCTCCTGCTGTGGCTTCGTTCAGCAGTGATGCACACCAGTGGCTACTGGCCGCTATCAAACGAGCTCTGGGAGATGACTGTGTTGCCAGTTTACTGAGTTAGATATAACAGCAGCAGAAGTTGACTGAGGAGGAGCGAACAGGTGCAGGACTGCCAAACCTCCATGGTCACATCAAACACAGTCTTTTAGTCCACTTTAAGTGGAAGATCTGCAGCCCAGACAAAAACAAGTGTGATAAAGTCCAAGAAACAGCAGCAGACAGTCACCAGATACCTGCTGCATTCCAGCGATGTTTGAAAAGTCGGAAATCCCCACTTCCTACTTGTAAAACTACAGTGTTTATCTTGCTGAAACCAACTGTCAAATGTCCACTTAGTATAAAACTATAAAGTAAGTTGTTTTCTTGCATAAGAGCTACAAAAAAAAGTTTACTGTAAGGAGTAGCATTAAGTACACAATGTATGCAATTAGTTGTAAAAGTATGCAGTATGGAATTGGGACTCAGGTTTTAAAGGAGAAATCTGCCACACATACTTTAATAAATCATAAAATGACCAGAACAGTTTACTATAAAGTACTATAAGCAGGAATATAAAGTACATACTGTATGCAGTTAGTATGCAGTATGGAACTGGGACACAGCAAGAAAAGCACAGGTGGAAAAAAATAAAGTTAATGATGATGACTCTGTTCCAGCAAGTACTGCAATGCACCAATTAATGCCATTAGTTACACCTGCAATGTTCCTGTCTCTTTTCAACTTTAGCTTCACTCCACATTATTTCCTCCTGGTCATGCTTTTCCCACTCTACAGTGGCTGATTTTTGCTTGTTTGTTTATTTGACATTTCACTTAAAAAAGACAATTACATGGTTGCAACAGCACTACATGAATAATTAAAAAATCACCAGCCTGCCTCTCTCCAATTTCTTGACTATCTACAACCTGTCCTGTCAATAAAAGGCTAAAAACCCCAAAAATAATCTTAAAAGAAAACAAAAAATTATGAGAGCATCAAGGATAACACAAAAACAACATAGGACTTTTGAGAATTAACAGGCATTATTAACAGACTACATACTTTTTATTATACTAAAACTGGTCCATTAAATGAGTTACATACAACCGTGTCTACTGGTGATGTACAGACTGCAGTCAAAACTGCGGGCACTGCGGTTAATCTGCACATCAGATCATAAGAATTAGCTGACAGCAGTTAGCCAGCAGGTGGGAACTAAGGTAAAGTGTCTCCATATTAAGAGGGGTGCTGTGTGTGCATTTATGCATGAGATGCAGCAGTGTAATTTCTTTGAGTAAAACAGCCATCCTGATAAATCCTAAGCTCATCAGAACTGTCTAAAAATATATTTCAAAAGCTAAAGGTTTTACTTTGTGTTTCCTCTGGTGTTTCCTCTGGTGTTTCCTCTCCCCTGTCAAGTTTGCTGCAGTGACATTACAGCATGCATGGAATCTTTTGAAATGAAAAAGCAGCGTCTCTATCATTAAAGTAAATCATTAAAGAAAACATTCATACATCAATACAACACACGAAAGAAATTATCTGAAAAGCTCACACTGCGTGACATAATTTAAAAGGCAATGCTGACTCGCCTTTGGTCTGGGGTGCAGGTCTCTAGTCTGAGAAAATGTGGTCAGTGGATGGCAGGTGGATGATTTATGTGTATTTGGATTCGGATGAACTCAGAGCCCATCCACCCATCACTGCTGTCTAAACAATCCCTTCTGGATTCTGCAGGCAGCTCAAACTTAGTCAAAACAGCAAGTGCAAAATTATAAAATATAAAAGTGCACAGAGCATTGTCAGTAACAATGACAAGCATTGTGCTCTTTTCAGTATCTGTGACGATGTTAAAAAATGACACATTGAGTCAGTTCATTGAGCTGTATGACTTTTTGTGCTGGGGACTACTATGATTGGCGGAAACAACAATGATTGGTCAGATTTGTGGAAAAGTTGCAGTGATTGGACAAAATCGCAAGACCATGCAGAATTCACAGGGGTTGGTTGAATTCATGTTAACTGCTGCAATCAGAACATTGCAACTTCCTAGAGGGGACGGCCTAAACTAAATACTATCTTTACAGGGGTACATAATCTGCAAAGCAAAAGCAAAGTTTTTCAGTTTCAGGTTATCAAGAACCTTATTCCTCCATTTATAATTTTGTGAACTTGACAGAGTTTTGACAGTGTCACTCTGGACTCGATAGGAAGTCAGTTTAGCTGCATGAGCTGGTTCCTATATCTGCTCTTGTGGACTGAGACCTAAGACCACTCTGATCAATTTATTTTGGGAGACCTGAAGTTTTATCTTCCATAACTTGGAAGATTACAGTACGAGGATGTGCCAGTGCAATCACAGTGGATTAAACTGGATCCCACAAGTTTCTGAAGAATTTTTCCTGTACTTTCACGCCCCCCCCCCCCCCCCCCCCCCCCCCACACACACACACACACACACACACACACACACACACACACACATATTTCTGAGAGGTTTGCAGTCCAACTATTTGACAGATGTTTGAACGGAGATGTCACTTCCCTTAAAATGTATTTTGAAATCCTAAACTTTTCACTGAAGAATTGATTCTGTTTTCTCAAGTTGTAAGGAGGGTTTATTATCAGAGACATGCACTGATGTTAGTCAGCTGTTCTACCAGCCTTTCCCAAGTTTTTATCAACAACCACCAGAGCTGAGTTGTATGCTTTTAGAGTTTGTTGCTCATAATGTGGTTGAAGCTGTCTAGACCTTCCTGCATCAGATTCACACTGACATCCTCTCCAAAATATTTTGTTAATACAGATCCGTTCAGCTGTAAAATGTATCTTAACTGCTTCAATACATTTAACAAGAAATGTGCACTGTAAGTGAACTAATGAAGGAAAAACTGAATTTAAGAAATTCTGGAGCACAAGACATTGTCAGGAAAGCAAAAGAATGAAAATCAGATACTGTTAATTCTCATTCAATCACAAACCTGGTTATTGTTAGAATCATACAGGCATATTAATAACCATGTTATGTTTTCATATTCAGTGTTAAAAAATAGTCACTGTAATACAGGCTCTTTAATTTTTCCTTAAGTTGATTGACTTTTTGTTTGGCATCGACTCTGCACAATGGTGGTGGTATGCATTGTATTGCTGCCTTCAAATGGAACTTGTGATCTTGTAGTTGTGGGAAGTTGTGAACTTGGAGCTAAAGGAAATCCTCTGCTCTAATACTACTGACATTTAATAACCAGGAGGGGGCACTGCAGTACACAAAATTCTGCTGAACATTTGTAGACACACTCAACAGAGGGCAGAACAAGTGTCACTCGTACTGCAGATGAGAATTTTGTGATATCCGGAAAGAGTCTGCAAGTATGCGGGGGGACATTGCCAGAGTAGACCAAGCAAAAAAGTGTAAATTACGGTTAAAAGAAAATTTACCAAGAAGTGCTGTTTTACAGATAAGGTGGCATGGAGAAATCAGCTTTTTTATGACGGAAACTCCAATATGATGAGCAGCAGTGTGTGTTGCAGGTACTCAATGAATTGGACCTACTCATTATGTGCTTTGCGTTTTTAATGACATTGTATGTTATAATTCAATAATTGTTTGTGCTTTTTCTTCTTTGTGGAGTTTGAGTGTTAAGAAAGAAAATTACAAAATTGTCTAGTCAGTGTGAAAAAAGAAAAAGCTTAACAAGAGAAAGAGCATTTCTCCCTGTAGAAAAGTGGGTGAAAATAACAGGAAAGATAGAAAATGAGGACTGGATAATCACTGTACTGCTGTGCTCTTTAGAAGAAAAACATGTCTGAAACAGACAAGTAAATGTGCAGCGGATCAAAAGGCCAGCTTGAAAAAAAAAACTTTAAACTCCAGTAATTGACAGTGATAACAGGGTACATTTTCAAAGGTCAGATCATTATCTTTACATTAGTTTCTTCCTAACTGCATTCATTCTTTCTGCCATGTTTGTGCAAACCTGAATAAAAGGATACCAAATTGTGGATAACACATCACTGAAGGCTAAGTCAGACATTCTGAGAAATTTGGTGGCTCAAAGGCTGTGGGAATGACACTGTCAGTGGCTTCTCTGCTTGTAAAAAGTTCTAAAACTGTTCAGTATTCAGTTGCTGAGCGCACACATCAACAGCTGCAGGAGCACAGGTCCTGTGCCACTTGATAATTGTGTATCAGTGTGTTTAATCACAGGTGCAGGTCAGGCCGGACTTAACAGTTCCAGGTGGGTCTGGCAATGGGTTGGTTCTGGTACTCTGGATCCATACAGGACTCTGCCTCCTGCCCATAATAAAAAAATAAAATAAAATAAAAATAATAATAAGGATAATCATACTACTACTACTACTACTACTACTACTACTACTAATACTAATAATAATAATAATAATAATAATAATACATATTATACAATATTACATATTTTATATATCATTATCATTATTATTATTATCATCATCATCATTATTATGTATCCTAATATACAAATTGTGCTGCTGATAACTCAATTGATATGATGCAATTAAACTATAATTTGAGACTGGGATGAGGGAGCATGATTCCTAAGTTTTTCAAATATAAAAATGGAGTTGACTGCCTGAAAAGTCATAATTTGCCTTGTGTTCTTTTTTTATTAGTTTAAAATCCATTTATCTGTGTTTGACTAATAAAAAAATTAGTAAAAATGAGGTTTTAAATCCAACTGGTTTTAAGATCCACTTACTACAGAAGCTTCCCCCCCGAGCTTTAAACAGTGGATCAAGTACAGGTATATTTAAACCTGCTGTCTTTCAAAATGGCACATACGTGCATTTTCTGACTGAATGCTTCCATCTGTGCAACATTGTCTGTTAGTGCCTTCCAAAACCATTCATTACTCATGACTGTTTTCTGATTTACCACCTCTCTGGCCAGAATGGAGACGTTTAGGCACAAAAATGTGAAAAACAAAACAAAACAAACAATAGTGACAGCTGTAAAAATGAACTGTCGTTTTGCATGATTTGTTGCCCATCCAACCACTCCTCCCTCTACAGAGCTGGTCTTGACCTCCATGGGGCCCTAAGCAAAATTCTGCTAAGGGGCCCTCCGAACTGACCAGAGAGCCACGTAAACCATTTGCTACACAGTCACACATGACAGCTCAGTGCTTCCACTACAATCATCCCTCTTTTAAAACAGTTTGCTCCAAGTGTTGGTCAAAAAATAAGTAGATCTATAGAGAACTGAATAAGGTACAAAAAAAACAAAAACAAAAAAAAACTCCAATATTTACCAATATTTATTCAATAGAATATTTTGTGTAGCATCTTAAGATAAGTGAATATTAATATGAACATAAATATAACATTTTAGAATGTACAAAATGTAGAAAATAAATAAATAACATGAGCTCAACTTTTAACATCTACCGCAGTAAACAGCAGTAACATTAAAGCAATAATATTAATCCAAAAACAACAGACATAATAACACTGACAGGGAACATTTTACTGCAACATGAATACTTTTACTTTAAGCACATTTACCTGATAATATTTACATACTTTTACTTCAGTAATGTTTTGTGAATGCAGGACTTTTACTTGCAGTGAAGTATTTTTACAGTGTGATATTAGTACTTTTGCATTAGTAAAGGATCTGAATACTTTTTACACTCCTGGCCACCTGGGAGGAATAACATCATGTCCGGACAGACAGACTGGTCTCAACAGAGGTTGTTGCAGGAAAGTGTGCAAGCGCATATGATGTTGTTCAGGCATGACGCAGTTATCTTCTCTGAGCTGCAGATTATAAACGCTGCTGCACGTTGATGCTCATCAAACATGATAAAAAAGTTTTATTTCATTCTCACTTCCGTCAGACACAAAGTCACAGAGCAGCCCTGCATGTGTCTGTAAACTTGACACAGATAGACAGACTGCAGCACAGCTAACATCAGACAGACAGAGGGAGGAGCAGCAACTTAACATTACTGTGAATGAATGATAACAAACTTGGAGAGGAGGAAACACAAGTTTACCTGATTACTCTTCACCCTGTTCACTCTTGATATGTTATTTTTTCATCAAAGTTGTAAACACTGACATCTGATTTGACACAAGGGAGATGCAGGGCCCTTGTGTACCTCGTGGGGCCCTATGCAACTTGCGTAGTGTGCATTGAGGGCCGACCGGCTCTGTCCCTCTCCTCAGACAGACTGTAGTGGACAATCAGCAGCTCTTGGGGTTATAAAATCTAGATAAACTTCAGTTTTTCAGCAGTATGCTTCAAGGTTCGTATTTGTGTTTTATAAGATTATCTGTGGACAGATGACAGATGTTTGATGTGCCAATATTCTTTGGCCTGGAGCTGTCATGGCTGCTGGCCTCATGTTCAAACCTTTTCTTTGACAAGTTTTCACGCTTGACCTCCAATTTGTGTCTTGGCGTCATCTTTGAAACATTTTGCTTCAGTAGGCGGTCCTCAGTCAGTGATGAAGATGCCAGGGAGGATGGGAATGAGGGTTTGCGTGGAAGACTGGTGACAGCAAAGACCGTGAGTCAGATTTAAGCCTGCGGCGCCGCACAATGCATCACTGGAGAGAAAACATTTAACACTGAATGTATCTGCCATCATGTTTGACCTCCAACACATTGTAAATCTAATTTGTTAGAGGCCATTTCAGAACTTTAGGTGACAATTTCAGTGAGCGCTTCTCTCTCTTGGTGTCTTTTTCTGTAGGATTATTCTACAGGTATTCTATCATGCCAAGATATGCCTTAATTTATATGCAGTGCTATTGATTTATTATTGCCAGATGGTGATTAGAACACCATCTGGATTCTTTTGCAGGAAAAATTAGCAGTTAGAAAGCAGGGCCATTATCCAAGAAAGTACAAGGGGAAGGGAAGAGTGTAAATATGCACTTATTTAATTTATGGTAAGACAGAGCGTCAGGTTAACAGTCAGATTGGTGCAGTGCCAGCAGTAATGCACTGTACCTGCTATACCACTATAGTCACTGTGGGAAGAAAAAGGTGATTATTAATGGAAAATCAATTATCACACGTGGCCATAAGCTTTGAGGATTAACCAGAGAATAAGATCACAGATACAAGTTTAATTTGCAGAGTAGCTGGGCTCAGCCATAAAGTTATAATCCTTAAGAGTTTAATTCAATCAAACCATGTTTTTCATACTATTTGTGAGCAGTACTTTCTTTGGTAAAAGCTGTTTGATGTATTTACATTCAGTAATTACCCCTCTATATAATAGGATTCAAATTGGTTTCACACACATGAGGGATTCACAGTCAATGATGCATGTACAAAACAAAACATGGCTGTAATCAGGACTTTTTTTTTGTCAGTGGATCAGTTTTAAATTATGTTAGGGAGTAATGGAAGAAGAGGGAGCAGCCACACTGAGCTGTTAGAAGAAGAGCTGTAGGCGACAGGCTGCACACCTTTAACTCCTCAGCAAGGTACCCAAATTTACTGTGTCCTGCTGTTGTGGTGAAAACTACTCACTCTGTGTGCAGCGTGAAATCAGGCTGTAGCTGCTTCCAGCAGAATGGAAATTAGTGACTGACTTCTTTATTAAAACATCAGTTTGTTCAGTCATATGTTGTGGGTTCAAACCCACATACGTGAGGTTAATAGCGACACTTTGCCTGTAGGTGTGAATGTGAGGCTGAATGGATGCCAGTCTGTTTAGACTTGGTATTATCATACAGTTACACACCTGGCATTAAAATGTGTTTCAACATGTGTCTCAAGTGCCACTTAAGATTGGATTTCACTTCATGAAATTAACAAAAGTACCAAGTGTATTTTTTGGCAAGATGGAAGATGGAAGAAGAATCACTATATTGACATGTGTGATTCCAGTGAATAATTTCCAGTTTTCACTTTGAGACTGTTTTTACAGAGGAGTACAGAGGACTGAGAGAGAGCTGATCATTATGAAGTCACAGTGAAGTTGACCTTTGACCTTTTGGATGTAAAATGTCAACACTTTCAACACATTTTATCCTATTAGATTATTATTTGTGTGTGCTTTTGTCATAATTACCATATGAAATCTTGAGTTATGGCCAAAAATGAGGTGACCATGACCTTGACCTTTGACTGCCAAAATCTAATCAGTTCATCCTTGAGCCCCAGTGGTTATTTGCGCAAAGTCTGAATAAATTCATTCATTCAACTAACTACTATTTTATCACAACTTATTGTTCTTTTTTTTCTTGTTTGGGCTTTTGCAACTGGTGCTCCATTGCTCTTTCCGTCTCTCTTTCTCCACTCCTCTCCTCCCCAGCCTGTGCCTGCGCTCATTAGCTGTAGCTGTTGCATGGCCCAACACACCCCAGTATGACCAGATTTTAAAGCAACAGTTCACGCATAGCAATTGTGTTCCGATTTGCCTCTGCTGGCCAGTGGAAAATCAGGGCTTAAATCCTGTAGTGTGAACCTGGCATTAGTATGCTTCAAACAAAGACAAATCTATTCAGAATAAAAATCTACTCTCCTGTTAAGAACTCTAGAAACTCCCTAAAATTCTTTCTGTCTCAGTTTTTTTATTGACAGTGATGTCAGTGAGAATAAAATCTAAAACACAACTTTGATCTTGACAGGCAAAAAAAGGAACATTATATTTTCCTCTTCATTACATAATTTAAAGTCGAGATGAAATGAAAAATGCCTTTTAACCCTTTTAGATCACATCCCCAGCCATATTGCGCACCTGAAAAAAACCCATTGCTTTGCATTTTTATATCAAAATCAAAGAATATCTGTTCATTTTTTCTCCCTGTAAAACAAAATATGATGTCTTGAACTTTTAGCAGTACAGAGCTAAAGCTAAGACTCATGAGTTAGCTTGTTAGCAACAGTATAGACGAATCCAGTGCCACCAAAATTACTGTGGTGGCATGTCAGGTCTGCTGGTTGGGTCTAGAAGGGAGCCCCAAATCTGCGAGATTCTCACGAGATTTTTCCTGGTTTCCGTCAAAATCTTCTTCAAAATCTGGGGTTCCCCTCTAGGCACCGTGTCTGCTGTTCCTTGACAGCATGGATAATTGGATTGACGACGCTAAACAGTGGCTCTCAGTAACTGATTAGCATTGTGATATTAATCTTCTTCAGATTTTACATAGTAGTTAGATGTTGGTTGTGACAATAACCAGAAATGAATAATGGAGAAGAGAAAAAATGGATCACCTCTGCCATGTTTAAGTGATGAAATACTGTGTAAGATATATTAAAAAGTATATATGAATTCACATTTTTCATCAGGTTTTCAAGATTTTCATTTAAAAAAAAAGTAAATTTCTGTTAATATTTTTGATCCACTATGACACATTGTGGTCCTCTGTACACTCAGTGAATTTCTGGTCTCAAACTGCAGCACTCTTCATGAAATAAAGGTTTGTGTATTTTACATTCCCTTTTTTTCCACAAAGTTGAAATCTGACACGAGATTTGAAGCAGTCGAACTGCACAGGTTCTTCTGGACTGCCTAGACATTGTTGTCAAAACTAACATTACATAAAAAATGAGTGTAAAGGTAGAAAATTGTAAACTTCTTATGACAGTTCGCAATCAGCGATATTGGCCATAGAGATGTCTGCCTTCTTTCCAGTATACTGGACCTACTGGCAGTGGGGGTGTAGCATTAATGCACATTCAGTGGTATTGGCTACTGCAACAAATCTCGCTCTAACTGCCTGTTTTTGCAGGAAACACATCAATATGCAGAAACAAATAGCACCATTTCCTGTTGACTTCAAATATTGTTTCAATGCATTTGTACATTTTCTGTAAAGCACAGTAAATTGCCTCTTGAAACGTGTTCAACTAGCGTTATAAGGGATGACTAATCACTGCTATGTACTGTTATGGTGGCACGTTGGAACAAACAGACCTTTTAAACGTGCATGTTTATGAAAAAGAAATAAACTGATGAAATGAATCATTCTCTTCACCCTGAATAAAAGCCTCAGCAAACGTGGCATCAGGCATCAACAAACAGGCAGCTGTAGTCGCGCAACAGATCCCTGAAGCAAAGACTTCATATAAAGAAGTGTTCACAGTCCTTATCAGAGTCATGTTTGTGGGCAGCAAAGCCTATTAAGAGACAGAGCTCATACAGTCTATCCATC
The DNA here is from genome assembly GCA_034769285.1 of Lutjanus argentimaculatus. Taxonomy (NCBI): domain Eukaryota; kingdom Metazoa; phylum Chordata; class Actinopteri; order Lutjaniformes; family Lutjanidae; genus Lutjanus; species Lutjanus argentimaculatus. The sequence continues at coordinate 34,179,407 of JAWZSL010000011.1, read as the reverse complement.
AGATTACACAGATAGTGGAAAATGTGGTTTCCTGATTCCTTTTATCACAATAATCACACTGCAGGGGTGACTTACAGCACCATGAAGCTCCACTTCTTCCAACTCATATTCCGCCTCACTTTATAAATTCACTTGGATAAGGTCTGACATGGAAACTCATTGTTAACATGTGCTGTGGAGAGAAAAGTCTTATCTCAACTTCAGCATCTGCAATCTCAGAAATCATCTCCTCTTAGTGAGCAATTTAGACTGGGTCTGTTCAAGGCTCACTGCCTTGCTCAAGGATGCTGTGCAGAGCTGGAAGACTGCTGCTCGTTCATTTCTCCAGCTGGTCCTTTTGGTAACAAGCCTGCCATTCTGACCTCCAGGCCATGGCTGCCCCAAATTTATGTCATATAAATCAAATGAGACTCCGTAAGGATCCACAGACATGACTGTTGACCCTTGCAGCCGGACCCTGAGGCTCGACTCCACCCCGGCTTCACCATCTGCTCCAGGGTTTCACAGTCACTCAGAGTTCAGAGTAACATCAGAGCAGAGCAGACTCACCCGACCTCCCTTTACTGTAATAACACTGTCACTAAATAAACACAGGCTGTGTGTTAAAGCCAAATTCTAATATTATTGATAATAGTTAGTTCCAACCAAGTAATTTGATTGGACAAGAGACATTCCATGTGTGCTGATATAGAGTATAATGGCACTGTGACTTTTAACAGGTGCTCTAATAACCACTATCTTAACATTACAGTGACTAACAGGTAGAGACCACAGAAAGGACAGAAATGTCTTGTGTCTTGGAGGTGTCTTGTACACTTATGATTCAGGGCTTATTACTGTGGGATCACTGTCACACCTTTTAATCTGACAAAGTACACAGAGTTAGAAACAAGAACAGCAATTTTAACCACTCCATGAATCAGGGGAAATACCTGCACTATGTCAGTGCATACCTGTTATTGCTACAAAATGATTTACATAAATATGGTCTATGACTAAAACAGATAAAAGATCGTTCACTGAATAGTTTTCATGATCAGCAGATTGGTTTATTTGTACTTTACATTCTTAAATCAGCTAAAATCATATACTTGCTATAATAAAATCCTGTAATTGGTTGGTTTATTTGCTTCCAATGAACCCACAAGAGTCCACTTGGAAGCCGACTGAGACCCAACTTCTCATGCGGTCTTGGTCTTGTTGTTTGGTCAATATCAGGGTAAGCGTCAAAAAAAAAAAAAGCAACAACAAACAAAAAAAAAAAAAAAAAAAAAAGATGGACCTTCAGTCTCTTAAGAAGTCTGGGTTGAATTCAAGCTTGATGCAGTTTCATTGATCCCTCAGGACAACAAAAGCTCTACTGTGGTAGCATGTAGACCTACACAAAGTAGCACGTTCCTGCAAGTTAGTGTGCAGGAAAATGTTTGTGGTGGCAACAGTCCAGTCCAGTGGCGGAACTATCCCTATTGGTGAAGCCAAAAAAGAGCAGATAAATAAAGAAATCAAAATCTGTTGTCGCTTATCATTTTAAACTTATAAATGGCGCTTGTAGAACTGTTGTATAAAAGCGATAACACACTCAAGGTTGTGCTGTTGTACTGAAGAATCAGCTCAGTTGTATTTATCTTCAGTTGAATCTCAGTCATGCTGATATGTAGTACAACATCACTCACTCTCGTACAATATTGCTTTAATAATTCTTAATCTGCTAGCTGGTAAATTACATGAAAAACAATCTTCATGATCCCTTTGATTACTGTCTTTGAAGAACTGTGACCAAGACATACTAGGAAGGACATTTTACAGTGTAAAAGTACACTTTTAAGTGCTTTCTCAATAACTGAAAACCCTACATTTTTTTGTTACATATCACCTGACATGTACACCAGCACCCACATATCTGCAATAAGATCATATCAGCCTATATCAGACTAGCTCCAATACAAATAAGAAAAAGATTAGATACCATAAACAAGAGCATAACCGTATGTATTGTATATGGTGCTGGGCAAGTTGTTTTCAGAATGTAATATATTACATTTTACTAGTTTGTTTCATTTGACAGTAATAACAGGGTGGTTGCAGGTCCTTCAAAAGTCTCAAAATTTCTTAAATTCACATTTACTTTGTAATAAAAGGCCTTACTAAATTAAGTCTTAACTTTTGTTTGGGAAGGTATTAAATATTTATTTATTGAATGCTGTAAGCATGATCTAAAATACACACCAAGCTCAAAATGCCTTTATACTTAATCTTTGGTGAAATGAACAAGAGTTGAATCCAGTGCCCGTGTTATCCTCATACAATCTTTTAGGTTTTTGCTTCTCATACTGTATTTGCAAACTTTGCCTCCTGGTGACAAACCTTACACCTGCATCTCAAATTCACATCATGTGGTATCTCATACATGCCCTATTTAGAATATAAATACAACAGGCAATATTGTATAAACAATGTAGGGAACAACAAGATGTAAAAAAAAAAAAGTGGGACAATCATCAGTCCAATCTACACGAGTAAGCTGACGAGATTCATTGTGACAGCAGACTGACTGTAGGCTAAATGAGACAGGATGACATTTAACTACAGTTGTATTTAAGCCCAAAATAAACTATAAGATGGAGAACCATAATAATAATAATAATAATAATAATAATAATAATAATACAGCCTGGATCTAAATGATACAGAAATTAGGAATTCTACTTTGATTCTGCCTTATTTCAGACTCTGGCTGTAAGACAGTTATAGTGATTAATATCATCAAGGCTTTAGAATTGGTTAGGGATGGTAGTCACATGTCCCTACCAACATCAAGGGATTACTGAATCGCTCGTAGCAATAATTTTGATCAAAAAAATTAAATCCACTGTTGTCTGTCAGTGTCTGTTAGTTAGTGAGATTCAGCATTGTGACAAAACTGTTCTAATTATAGCCACAAAACAATGCATTTTAAGTTTTGAGGGACTGCATGCTCCCTCTCACATTGGTTTGGTCAATGACCTTCCTATAGCCACGGCTCTCTTTTTGCTGCCAAAATATTTCATCAGGCAGAGTGTGAGAAATATACAAAAAAACTATTATTTTGTCATTTATTCCCATGTAAGCGGAAATCTCAGTCACCACTCCTCTGGCAGCAGCACAACATCTCTCCATCTCCATTTTATAATCTTAAAAAATACTTTTAATTGTTGAAATTCTAGATTCTAAATTCTAGATCAGTCTAAAATTTGAATGGGCTCTCTGATGGTTATACCCTACAGAAAAATACTGCTGTGAATATATGCAGTCATTGCAGTTTATTATACATGATAGCATGTTTGTTGAAAAATTCATAATTAAAGTTTACATATTGGTGTTATTTCATTTTTTAAAGGAGTCACTTGCAGAATAAGTGCATTAATCTTTCATTTTGGTATTAATAATGAGAGATTAATTGAGTTTGAAATTTAAAGGTCAAAATGGCCGCTTATAGCAGTTATGGAATTCTGACACTTCTAGCGTTCAGCCATGTCTTAAGCTTGTGTTTATAGGTTAGATAATTAGAGCACTCTCTTAACTCACTAGGGTGGACTGTTCCAGTAGCGGGTGACTCTGACTGAGAGGAATGTTTGGTACGTCTGTACAGTACAACAGAGTCCCCTCTGGTAGCTGCCCTTGTAGCCCCGCTGCTACTGTCCTGCTTTACGAACTGGCTCAGTGGGGGAGGGACAACCCCATGTAAGACCTTAAAGATGAGGCAAGCATCTGCAATGAACCGATTCTACTAATGAGTATTAATAAAAGCATGATATATCTTATTCCTCTGTGCCATAGAGCTCCACTGTTGTTCACAAACTATTAAAATCACATCAGTGAGCCACACTGTTGCACTGGGTGACATGTTCCTTCATTACCATGTACACACACACTCTACAGTAGTTAGTTTTGACTTAAACCCACACACACCATCCTGCTACCACAAATACTCCATTCTCTTTCAAAAAAGTTTGTTTTTCACTGATGCTGTGTCAAGTCCAGACAATTTTCAAAATAAAACACCATGTGCAGTCTCATGATCATATAAACAGACAGACAGACAGACAGAAAAGGAACTACTCAACTACATAGCTTCAAGTACAAACAGGAACACAGGAGAAAAAACTAAACATCACACCACAGAGATTCACTTAGAAGCTACAAAAGTATAGAGAGCTTATTTGACAGGGACCATTTGACATGGTCCATCTCAGGTACGACTCAGCACCACTCAGTTTGTTATAAGAGGTAACAGAAATGTAAATTAATCAATCTGACTCTGCGCGGTCAAAAGTACCAATGGAAAAGCTCCATGAAACTGTACACACTGTCATCAAAGGGAGGTTGCCAGGTTTGTTAGCAGTTAGAATCATGTTAGACCTAGGGCTGTGACAATAATCGCATTACTGCAATACCATAGTCATGTGACTCCTACAGTAGGGTTGAAATTTTATTTTGAAGAGTCAATCTCATTGATAAATGTATGGATGAACGCTTTCACACAATACGTGAAATGTCAGGAATGCAGCCTCTGATTGGTTGACAAGTCTGGAACATAGCCCCCAATTGGTCTACAGACTCAACCCAAGGCATCTTGGGACTGACAGTGGTCAGCTAAGAACATGTTAAAAACAACAAGAGCTGTTTTCAAGACAGAAAAATGGATAAATGACCACAGAAGACATTCAGTGTTGGATTTATCATTATGGATTTGTTTTACTATGTCTCCAAACAGACCCTGCAGTTCAAGGCCGGATTACAAAGCTTCTGAAAGGGATACGCACACTGTAACCTGAACTGTTCATTCTCTGCCAGATTGACAACTTACTGCTAAGTTTAAGTTTCTGCCCTGCTATGAGCAGCACCAGGCAGTCTGCTGCTCGGTCTCCTTCACTTGAATGCTTCACACGCTTACACACTTGCGCTTAAAGGAGCGGCGCTACACTTATGACAGTATGCTTCAACGAAGTCTGATAAAACGTTTATTAAGGCAGTCCCAGTATACCATCATCCTGCAGGAATATGTTTCTTTGGCACAGCAGTAAGAAAAAATCCACACTGTAACAGCCCTGGAGACCTAAACCAAAACCTGCACTATATTTGGACACGCTGCACTGAACTGCTGGGCAGATGGATAAACCAATAGGTGAACACACACTGCAGTTTATTTTGACTCAGGGCCCTATCTTACGCTGATCTATAGCGCAAGTGGAAAGCGTGAGGCGCAATAGATTTAATTTATTCAAGGTGTCCAAATCCACCTTTGCCGTCTTGAATCAGGGGGAAAGTGGTATTTTGCCCTGCCCCACTCTTTGTGCCACCAGCACAAAGCAGGATACACCTATCAGGTGTGCCCAAGTGCTCTCATTAATTCACAGGTGAGTTTAGGCCGAACATGCAATAAACCAATCAGAAAGTCAGCTCTCATCACCTTTAAGAGTGGTGGCAGCATGACAGCGGATTTACCAGGAGGAAACAAAGAGAAAAGATTTTCAAAGCGAGGAGACAGATCTCCTGGTTCAAGAAGTGAAAGCGCTGAGAGCGTCTCCAAAACAGTTTCATGTAGAAACTGTTTATTTTACATTAACGCCTGCAAAAACCAATATAATTAAATTTTAAATGTCATGCAGATATGTAACTGATTATGTTTTACACTGAAGCACCTTGAAATTGTGTTATATATTTTATAACTGATTATCATCATCATTATTATGCAGCTCTGCTGGCTGAGGAGCAGGGGAGAGAGATGGTGCGGTAGAGAGGGGAGGCAAACCGATCTAGTCTAGCCACGAAGCTGCCCAGCTCCGCTGGTACACCTGAGCCCAGTGGAGGAGCAGTTACGCAGCTGTCCGTGCTCCTCCTTCTTCTCTCTCCCACCTAATCCTCATCTCCTCCTCCCTCACACATTCCTTTTTCTCTCAGGGTCAGGCCAGATTGAGCGGTCAAATAAAGCGTCTTATGCATTTTGTATGTTATAGATCATAATTGTTTAATCCTTGTTTTTCTGGATCACAACAAACACCAGACACAAACACTACAGTTGCTCCAGCTGTCACGCTGACTCATGTGATAAAGACGATCTGACAGCCATGATCCCATCCCGTGCGCACTTTGCAGGTCTGTTTAGATTTATTAGGTTTTAGAATTAAAATAATTTCTTTTTCCCTATTAGTGAGTTTCTCTTTAAAGACACACACCGCGCACGGCTATTTAACATTAATGAAAGGTGTTCTGTGATTGTGGAGATGTGTGTGCGCCTCAGCCAAGCGCAAGACACGCGCATGCTTTTAGCTTCAATATTTACACTTTATTGCTAATAAAAAATATGTTCAAATGACACTTTACTAATCTACACACCTGTGTGAGGAAAAGAATGAACATAAATGAAGGTGTTTTGTGATTGTGAAGATGTGTGTGTGTTTTGGCCAAACACGCCAGGTGCTATCTTGTGCTGAAAGACCACAGACTTTGCGCTTCGACCAGGTTTTAGTTGGTCTAAAGCACAAGTGGTTTTCACTCCAATGCGACGAGCACAAGATAGCAAATGCGCCGGGCCATGCCTTCATTTTAGACCTCCCACCCACGGCCGTACAGACCAGGTGCAAGTGCATTTGTTATCTTGCAGACGTGGCAAAAAGGCGTAAGATAGCAAAATCACTTGCGCCAGCGGTGCAACGGCTTTGCACTGGGTGTAAGATAGGGCCCTCAATCTCACATCGACCATCCTGCTGCACCAAATACTCATTGTGTACCAAATATTAATTAATCCACCACTGAAAATATCCCCAATAAATGCACTATTTTACTGTTTCAGTAACGTTTGCTGAAACCACAGTGAGCATCTGTTTTAGGAAATGACTGAGCCTTTTATTTTAGAAATCTACAATTGATGCTTGTGTGCTGTTTTAAATTTTTTTTACATAATCAGTAAGAATGAGTGCATATTGTTAGTTTTGTTTTTCACATGGGATTTGTAGAAAAAAAGAAAATTATAGAATAGCACCAGACTTATCCTCTAATTGTGAAAAACTGAGTTTGGGACAATAAGTGGTGTCAATCCCATTTAGGGTTATTTAGCTGATGCTTTTATCCTGCATGACTTACAGCACAAAGACTCCACCAGTGGAATACGCCTAAACCAGATTATGAGAAGTAGAAGACACCAACACCAAGGAAAGCTGTTAATATTTTTAGTGTCTATTATATTACGCTGTGTTGTGTGCTGGCTGCATATAATGGAAGCCAGTGCTTCATCTCATTGTGTTAATGTTCATGCTCACGGCACAAAAGCAACTGTTGGTAAGCAACTGCACATGAGGATTCATGGCACTATGCTTAATCATAATGGGTTCTGCCTCGCTGCTTTCTGTGGCCTAAATACAAAGACAAAAAACAGCTTTTCAAAATGTGATATCCTCCCTTTGGATAAAATACACCTACTCTCACTAAAATGAAAAATATATGTAATATAGGTAAGTTTGAAGGGTTGTTGACCAAATGGTGACTCTTTCAGTATCTTTTAGAGAGTGTAATGAAAAAGCGGGGTTGTTTGATGCTGCTAATTTCCCAAGCTCAACCAGACAATTTCCAGTGCAGAGCCTCGCCAGGCAACAGATGGTGAAGCACCTACTGCAATGCCACCACAACTGCCAAATGCAACCAGAAGGGATTTACTGGTGACCAAAAGTCCCCATTTTCCAGGGACACTCCCCATTTTTGGTGGCCTGTTCCCGGCATACTTGCCAACCCTCCTGAATTTCCAAGGGTCTCCTGTTTTTCATTGTCCTCTCCCTATTTATTCCTGGGATTCTCATGTTTTCCATCAGATTTTTCACACTTTTTTCCCTTTTCATCAACACAACCTGTTTCTGACATGTACAACGTGTATTAGCCCTATACAAGTCTACTGTTTCCACTCCAACAACATCCCATCTGCACCCAACCAGACTTCCTGAGAAGAATTCCTGTTTCTAAAGAAAAGCTTTAAAGGAGATGGGCATGCATTTTGTAAAAATCTGCAGGGGCAGGGCAGGGACAAAACTAAATGAATGTGTAACCTGCACGTGTGTCCCTTTCTCTTATAGGAGAAATCTATACTGCTGACCCTAAGTATAATATCTACAATATCTAAATCTAGGGTTTGTATCAAAAAAATCTTAGACCTAGGACCATACAGCTCAGAATTATCACAGGATTACTCAGATTCACACTCACTGATCTTCTAGGTTTGGGAAAGGAGATTGGCAGTAGCAGGCTCTGTAAGGGAGTAAATAAGACCTCCAACCCACGCAACACACAGGACCACAGGTTTATGAAACAGGAACTCTTAATCATGTGCTAACTGGAGAACAGCATGCTTCATGGCAGCATGGAGTTTTTCTGCCTTCTCCGGTTTTCTCCTGTTTTTTCTCCTGCGTCACCTCACACACCCCGAGAGCTGCAGGTGATGCGTTCAGGGCGCGCTCCGGAAATCTGAATACCGGCCAAAAAACTACCGTACAGAAAACCACAATGCATTCAAGGAAACCAGTATTTTCTAGTGCTCTAAATCTAAATCAGGGTTACACTCTTCCCCTCTAGACTGCATGAGTCCCTGCATGCATTCCTGCCCCTACAGGTACAGATACGTGTGAAATAACAGCTCCTAAAGCCTGAAAGAATGAACTGATGGCCAAGGTTAAAGGCTCCCCCAGCTCATTATAAGTGAGTTTTCGAGGCGGACGTCGCTCCCTAACAGAACGCCTGACACTTGTGTTCTCAGACTCTAGACTCTCAGATGCTACATTGTCAGTGTCTGCGACTACAGGGTCTGTGGTGATAAGATCGGTGTCCTCTCGAACAAGAGAGATGTGTGTCATGTCAGGTTCTGGGATTTCAATAACAACATGGTCTGGGGCTCTATATTGTGAAGTAGGATGTGTGACTGTACCACTACCCTCAGAGCTGACAAGAGGAGCTTCTGATTGGAACTCATGGATAGGTATCTCAGGTAAGTGTGAGGAGCTTTGGGGCACAAAGGAAGGGTATCAGGGTTTAACACCCTGGAAGCTGGTTGAGGCTCATGGGAACCTTCTTCCTTCTGTAGGAAAGGACCCTTTGTGATGATTTTCTGGCACCCATGCGCTAGGATACAGTTCATCCTCATCGCTGTACAACTCGTCCTCCTGACAGTCAACATCCTCTTGTGTGTTTTTTGTTGTTTTGTCCCTCAATCTCCTCTTCTTTGATGTGTCAATGGGGGAACTGTGCTCTCTCATCTCTGTTACAGGCAGGAACCCGCACGGCAGAAGAAGATCCCTATGTAATGTGCGCTGTGGCCCCTCCCCTGCTTCAGGTTTAACTACATAGATGGGACTGTCTTTAATCCGTCTGACAACAACATGGATTTCCTGTTCCCACCTATCTGCTAGTTTGTGTTTCCCCCTGATATTCACGTTTCTCACTAAGACCCTATCCCCCTCCAAGAGCTCAGCTGCCTTGACCTTTTTGTCAAACCTAGCCTTGTTCTTCCCTCCCATCTTCTGGAAGCTAATGAGTAGCTCTCTTGAAGGCGCTGACGAAGGCCCTTAACATACTCTGAGTGGGTCTTGTGGTTTCCCATATCAGGGTGGATTCCCAGGACAAGATCAATTGGCAGTCTGGGCTGCCTACCAAACATTAGTTCATAAGGCGAATAGCCTGTCGTATCATTTCTCGTGCAATTGTATGCTTGGACCAATGGTTTGACAAAATCCCTCCAATGGTATTTGTCTCTCTCTTCCAGGGTCCCTAGCATACCGAGGAGAGTCCGGTTAAACCGTTCCACCGGGTTTCCCCGGGGATGGTACGGGGTGGTACGTACTTTGTCTGCTCCTATCAGTGTGCAGAGTTCTCTGATTGTCTTAGACTCAAAATCTCTGCCCTGGTCGCTGAGCAGACGACTGGGGAACCCGTAGTGAACAATGAAGTTTTCCCATAGAGCCTTTGCAACAGTTCTGGCTTTCTGGTCTCTAGTTGGCACTGCCACAGCGAATTTTGTAAAGTGGTCAGTAATAACTAGAATGTTCCTTGTGTCTCTATTATCCGGCTCAAGGGATAGGTAATCCATACAAACAAGCTCAAGCGGGTAAGTAGCAGAAATGTTCTCCAAGGGTGCAGCCTTTTGCGGCACAGCCTTCCTTCTGAAACAACGTTCGCACTTTTTGCACTTCTCCTCAATGTCTTTGGCCATTCTTGGCCAGTAGAACCTGGCACGAGCAAGATGAAGTGCGCGCTCAGAACCAAGATGGCCAACATCATTATGCACTCCCTGCAGTGCTCTCTCTCTGAACTGCTCAGGTAAGACCAACTGGTAGACCAGATCGCCTCGTTCAGACCACTTCCTGTACAGGACATCATCCCTGAGTTCGAGTTTTTTCCATTCCCTCAGAAGAAGTCTGACATCTGGAGGTTCAAGATGTGTGTCTCTGAACCTGGGTTTTACAGCTCTCTTCACAAAGGTAATGACACGTGAGATAGATGGATCATTATTTTGAGCATCACACCAGTCAGAGTTGGTCATGGATGGTAAGGTGTCCTCACCGAAAACATCAGGCACGACAGAGGGGTCGACAACAAGAGACTCTGCAACAACAGGTTGCTCTGAATGATGGTGGTGTTCACCTTTAAATGTCACAAGATGACGTTGACATAATGCAGAGAACACTCATGACCCATGTCTCCCTTGTCTCCATAAGCCATTTTTTCATGTCCTCTATTCTCTCTCTCTCTTTAGTGAAAGCTTCATCCTCAAAAGGCGGACCTTGAGGCCGCCGGGATAACCCGTCTGCATCGCGGTTGGCCTGCCTGCTCTGTACTTGATGGTGAACTGGTAAGTAGAAAGAGCGGCTAACCAGCGGTGTCCAGCAGCGTCTAACTTTGCAGATGTCAGCACGTAGGTGAGGGGGTTGTTGTCAGTAAGTACAGTGAAACTTGATCCATAAAGGTAATCACTGAACTTCTCACAAACCGCCCACTTTAAGGCCAAGAATTCGAGCTTGTGAGTGGGATAGTTCCTCTCGCTCTTGGAAAGACCTCGACTGGCGTACGCGACAACTCTGAGCTTCCCCTCCTGCTCTTGGTAGAGCGCAGCCCCAACCGTCGCGACAAGCGTCAGTATGTACAGCATATGGCAGTTGTGGATTCGCAAAGGCAAGGATGGGCGCTGACGTCAATTTCTCAATCAGATTTCTGAAAGCACTCTCGCACTCAGGAGTCCACTCCTCACCGAGGGGTGCATTGGGGCTCACAAGAGGTGTGGTGAGCTCTCTCTTATACACCTTGCCTCTTTTCTTTGGTGGGTAATAGCCCGCTGTCAGGCTATTAAGGGGTTTGGCTATCTGGGAATACCCCTCGACGAACCGCCGATAGTATCCAGCGAAGCCTAAAAAACATTTTAGCTCTTTCCTATTTAAAGGACGAGGCCAATCCCTCAAATACCTTGTCAGGGTCAGTATGAACTCCCTGCGCATCGACCACATGACCAAGATACTTGACTGATGTCTTAAAAAATTGACATTTTTCCGGAGAAAGTTTTAGACCATAATCTTTAAGAGGTTTAGCACCTTCATGAGCCGTGCTTCGTGTTCTTTCCAATGTGTCTGAAAAGACAATCAAGTCGTCCAGAAAAACCAATACCTCACTGAGGTGCAAGTCGCCAACACACCGCTCCATAAGCTGCTGAAAGGTGCTTGGTGCGTTCGTAACACCCTGAGGCATGCGGTTGAATTCGAAGAAGCCTAGGGGACATGTGAAAGCGGTTTTGGGCTTATCTTCTTCAGCCATCTCCACCTGGTAATAACCAGATTTAAGGTCCATGACAGAGAACCATTTTGCGCCGCTGAGGGCCGCAAAGGCCTCTTCAATGTTCGGAAGAGCATAAGCATCTCTGATGGTTCGAGCATTTAGCTTCCTGTAGTCGATGCATAGCCTGATCGAGCCATTCTTTTTCCGTACCAAGACCACTGGTGATGTGAAAGGGCTCTGTGACTCTTTAATGATTCCTGCATCAAGCAGTTCTTTAAGATGTTGCTTGACCGCCTCCCTGTCACTGGGATGAATAGGCCTTGGCCTCTCCTTAAAAGGGGTTTTCGTCATGTAGCCTGATGTGATGTCTCACAGCAGTGGTGTGACCATGTGACAGGTCATCCACAGCGAAGACTTCTGGAATGGATCGAAGCTTGGTGATAATACAGTCTTTCCATTGTTCAGATAGTGGCGAATCATCAACATTGAACTGGAGGTTGTCGCTGTCAGGTTTGTTGTGACGAGAGTCACCTTGCTTTGGTCCAAGTGGTGTGACCTGCTGAGCTGCACATATTTGCGCAATGATGCATTTCGGCTGCAGCGTAACGTCATGGTCGCCAAGGTTACGCAGAACTACAGGGACCTTGCTGCTGGATTTAAAGGGGATGTCCAATTAGCGCAGCTTCCAGGAACACGCCACCTGGCAACCCATGACGTTCGTTGGGTTCAAGCATAAATGTGGTTTGACTGTGCTTTTTCAGTCTAACATTACCTATGACACAGCACTTTTGTTTTGCAAGGACAGTGATGGGGTTTCCACCATGTAACTTAACAGGATATGCATGGTTGTCGAGGTCCTGGATCCGGGCAATGTGCTGGAAGATCACTGCAAGGTCTCTGGAGGTGAGTTGGTGAATGAACTCTGGACCATCTCGTTCGAGTACTCGTTCACAGAGTCTGAATAACACATTTGTACCAATCAACAGGGGGGTCCTGCTGTTGAATTGACACTCTGGCACCACAAGAGCTAACACAACTAGCTCCTCTTCCCTACCAGGAACGGACAGGGGGAAAGTGACACGAGCTTCTATGTAGCCAAGGTAGGGGACCTGCTGGCCACCAGCTCCCTCGATTTCAAGAAGAGCTTGGATAGGATGTACAGGTAAGTGGGACAGATGGTTCTTATGAAAACACTCAGACACTGTTGTAACTTGTGACCTGGTGTCCATGATTGACTCACACTGTACGCCCTCAAGGAAGACAGAAGCTGCACAACGAGGACCTATAAGTCCTGGAGGTATGGACAGCTCTGTGCTACGGTAAGTCTCAGTCATTGTCTGTGTTATTATTCTCTTTTGTGTTTCAGCACCATTAACTGATTTGTTGGGACAGGGGTTATCCTCAACTGCAGCTCCTGGATGTCCCATGGCAGGAGCTGCTGCTAGTTTAAAGCAACTGGCGAAGCAGCCTGCTGAGCTAAGAACTTTCCTGCTTCTCTCTAAGTTCTGCATTTTTCTTACGAACTAGTGTGGGGTTAGGTTCATTTGTGCAATGAGCAGCAATGTGGTTGTCTCCCCCACACTTAAAACAAAACCACGCCCTTGGCATTCCAGGCACTTAAAGGGTCTCCTCATGTTACTGCTACTGATTGCGAGGCAGTCTTTCTTTTGAGTTTCCTCACTCCCCTTTTGACTTTGTGCTAGTTTTTCAACTTGTTTTGTCAGCTCAGCTATCTTGTTTTCAATGCTAGAGGCTTCAGCTTGTTTTGGTTTTGACACTGGGGGAGGGTTACTGTCATGAGTGGGGTTCTGTGGCTTTTTGTTTAGCTTTTCCAACTGTTTAGTTAGCTCATTCACTTTCTTTTCAAGCTTTGATGCCTCATTTTGTTTTGTGTTGGGCAATGGGACAGGCTCACAGTCATAAGAGGGCATGTCAAAAACATGGTGGGCATACATGTTTGCTTTTGAAGCACCTAAATGTTTCTTCATCCTGTCTAGCTTTGCTGAACGACGGTCTTCCTCAGCTTCTCAACATGAGGAGGAATTCGGGGAACAATGGGATTGCTCCTTTTGCACTCTAACTGTAGGCCTATGATGATGCTCTGGTCCCAACAGCCCCTACAGAATTGTCTGAGCAAGTGATCATTGGAACTTTCAGCTGGGACTCCCCCTCTAGAAATTGCCCTTGTGAGGAGGCTATGGAGCCTGTTCAAGTATGCTGACGGCTTCTCTCCATTGTTTTGGTTAGAGCTGAGAAATGCAGCGAATAACTCCTCTCCATCCTCCACGACACCAAAAGCAGAATCAAGTTGAGTGACATAAACGCTCGGTGGTGAAGAGATGCCAAGAGGCTTCACAACGTCAGCTGCTGGACTCAGCAAGCTCTCAAGAATCCTTTTTACTTTGTGACGTCACTCAGGGAGGAATCGTCAAGGAGAAGATCGACTTGGGTGCGCCAAGTGTCATAATCCACCTCACCATTTGGCCTTGGCATCCGTCCCGAGAAAGTGCGCATCCTTATTTGTGGGGATGATGAAGTGGAGAACTCACTTCAGATCACATGCTCCACAATCACTTTCTGGATCTGAGGTGAGTTAAAAACATTGTAACTGACATGAACTGGGCTACTGGTACACTAGCAGGTGCACTAGGAACATGTGTAGGCTCTGCAGGTTCATTTTGGTCAGTATTAGGTGTGTTACCATTTTGAGTTGCAAGTGGCTGTGTAACACTACTGTGTACATTATGTGATGTGCTCTGGTTTCCCTGTAGCTCCTCCTGAAGCACACTCAAGAAACCTGCCCTGCCACTACCTGCAACGGACTGCAGCTCACCCGGGTATCTACGAGCTATCTCCCTCCCCATCTCTTCCTGACAAACATCTCTAATGGTCCTCACAAACCACGACACGGCAGGGTCCTTTGGACTCGGTAAGGTACCCAAGGTAATGGGGTCGATTCTGGAGATAGACCTGTCAGATGCGTACTGGATCAGGGCTCTACCCTCTGGCTGTCCTGACTCATCAGGGATCCTGACTATTTTGGAAATGTCTCCATTAACGTTAAACACCGTATTGATTTCTTCATCTGTGTAATCTGATCCTATACCTGTTACATACAGGGAGTTCTGGCCATTTACTTCAAACCGGTTGCAAATATCCATATCTGACTCAGTGGAATGAACTTCAAAGGTGTGTATTGTGGGGTGGAAGATCAGGAAGCTACTATTAACCAATCTCCTGGCTGGCTCGCCACTTTTTATGTAACCTGCACATGTGTCCCTTTCTCTTATAGGAGAAATCTATACTGCTGACCCTAAGTATAATATCTACAATATCTAAATCTAGGGTTTGTATCAAAAAAATCTTAGACCTAGGACCATACAGCTCAGAATTATCACAGTATTACTCAGATTCACACTCACTGATCTTCTAGGTTTGGCCAAGGAGATTGGCAGTAGCAGGCTCTGTAAGGGAGTAAATAAGACCTCCAACCCACGCAACACACAGGACCACAGGTTTATGAAACAGGAACTCTCTTTATGTAAATATCCTGTTCAGTTCCATTTACCTTTTTGTTAAAGTAGAAATATCTTTGTGTAAAAATAAATAACTCAAATACCACAAAAAAAAAAATAACTGTAAACAACCAAAATGGATGTAAAACAAAAAAATAAAATATTTAAATCCCCCCAAAAATTAGGAAAAAAAAGTGCACTTTGCTTTAGGAAAAAATAATAATAAATGTGGTACCACTTCACTGTTTCTCAGTTATACTCTCTTAAATTCACTTAAAGTTGTTGATCTTGCTGGTTTGAACCATTTTACTTTGAATGTTCTTTGGTTGTCAACCTTCAGTTCCTTAGGATGTCAGTTTTATTCAGTTATCAGTTTCTCTGGTTGTCACCTGTCATTTATTGGTTAGTCTTGGACCCAAGAACAAAAAACAACCTGAGTTTCAAGCGGAATAAAGTAGCAAAAAAATGAATAAAGAGGTCTCGGGTGAGTTTCCTTTTGTTTTGGTTCCTACCGCCCTCCTGGCTGACTCGCCACTTTTTATGTAACCTGCACGTGTGTCCCTTTCTCTTATAGGAGAAATCTATATTGCTGACCCTAAGTATAATATCTACAATATCTAAATCTAGGATTTGTATCAAAAAAAATCTTAGACCTAGGACCATACAGCTCAGAATTATCACAGGATTACTCAGATTCACACTCACTGCACTTCTAGGTTTGGGAAAGGAGATTGGCAGTAGCAGGCTCTGTAAGGGAGTAAATAAGACCTCCAACCCACGCAACACACAGGACCACAGGTTTATGAAACAGGAACTCTCTTAATCACGTGCTAACTGGAGAACAGCGTGCTTCATGGCAGCATGGAGTTTTTCTGCCTTCTCCGGTTTTCTCCTGTTTTTTCTCCTGCGTCACCTCACACACCCCGAGAGCTGCAGGTGATGCGTTCAGGGCGCGCTCCGCAAATCTGAATACCGGCCAAAAAACTACTGTACAGAAAACCACAATGCATTCAAGGAAACCAGTATTTTCTAGTGCTCTAAATCTAAATCGGGGTTACAAATGTAAGAAAACTGAAAATGAGCTTATACCAGAGATTTAAGCAATTTCATGCTAGAGGGGCAATTAAGACATAAGAAGAGTGAAGGACATAATGAAGATGTTTATTTACCAGTTGGTGTCATAATCAGACAGACATCTAAATTTGACAGTAATCAATCACATATCATTTATGCCTTTTCCTTTCAAAAACCTTCTTTTAACGCTTAACAACTTATTCCCAGGGGATTCCTGAAATGATGTCTCTACTACTCATCAACTTGACAAAGTTGCATGTACACTTTCACTGCTTAATGCCTCAGACGAGCAGCTTTATATTTATCTGAACCACCGTGCAACACTTAAAAGAGTTTCGCTATTCCAAAGGTAGTAGAAAACTCTATGAACACACAGAAAAAAAAATGCTGTTATCCTTCCAGTAAAGTGAAAACATGTTTGAGTTTTCTACACAGCACTAAACTGCCTACAGGAGCCTCATATCAGCACACAGTGTGGCAGCGAAAAATCAATACATTTCCATATGAGAGAGGAGGCAGCTGCAGCTCTTTGTTCCTCTGCTATGTGATCCCACAGTGAGGCTCAGGTGACTCATGCAATTTGTTTCCTTGAAACACCAACAAGTGGAATAATTATTACCTGGCAACATTAATTAAGGTGCAGCTCACTGGCTTGGATTGTGCCTCATTAGTATGGCTCATATTGTATAGGACAAAGGAGTAAAATTAATGAATGAGATGTACATATAGCCATCAATGCAGCCTCACCTGCTTTAATCCTTCCAGCATTGTTATTACTGCTTTATGCTGCAGCTTCATATATCAGTTAGTGTCCAAACTATTCTACAAAGTGTGATCATTTGTAGCAAGAAAAGCCATGAGTTTTGTTTGGGCAGGCAGCAGTTTTGCATTTCTAAAAGCTGAAGAGGCTTTTATTGAGTTACTACGGTGATCAAACTTCAAAGAGTTACATAAATCGTCGTCTATTTGGAGAAATGTAGGCTTGAAGCAGTGTTTCAGTCTCGCTTTACAGCTTGTTCCCTTTTTGTTGCTTCCTATTAGAGAAGGTGTGTGCAGCTTTGATCACCGCTAAGGTGGGAGTTGTGATTTTATATACTTTTATACTGACGCCTCGATGCCTCGTTGTTGAAAGCCATCATTAAAATTCTCAGGGAGCATTCGGTTCATAATTGGATGAATTACCGGCTGACTGTGAGCATGATAGCGTGGGTGTGATGTTAGGTTTCGTGGATGCCGAAGCTTCCTGTTGATCCCCCTGGAGGTGGAAATACCTGCTCTCATCCATCCTGCTGTCCTCTATCAGCCCTGCCAGGTCTCCATGTAGGCGCTCTTTATGAGTTAATACCACACAAGATGCATACAACACATCTGTGGTTTGGAATAAAAGGCTAAATTCAATCCAATGATATGAACATCTAGAAAGATTTGAGGGATTAGGCTGCCACTGTAATTCAGTTCATCTGGTCCGGACCAAAGAGAAAATTACAGGAAGCCATGTGGACTAACAGGTCATTCACTGGACACTTGGTGATGTCATTGCTCACACATTTACCACCATTTTTAGTTTAGTTTTATTTGATTATACTGTATTTTATAAATATAAGATGGTATTCCTATAGGAATAGGGGTGCACATAACTTTTTTAGTGAGTTAATCATACTCAGCTTCATCTTAATAAGTGCAGTCCTCCTTGCTGTCCTCCTCATTGTCTTCTGATTCAGCTTCCTGCATGGTAGATGATGAAGATGCTGCAGATGCACCTAGCTGTCCCTGATTGAGCCTCTGATTAGCTGTCTCCATCCACAAGTCAACAGCTGGCTTTGGATCAAATGTGTCAGTGGTCTTTTCTTCTTCTGGACAGGTGATGTGCATCAAGGCTTAGAAACGAGCATGTGACAGATGAGATCTGTGCTTCTTTTTTATTATGCTGAGACGCGAGAATCCTTCTAATGAGCAGCACTTCTCAACGGCAGTGTAAGAGACAGTTTAACCACTTTGATGATGTTGGAGTAAGCATCTGGATTGCTTGCATTAACAGTTTGGACCAAGTCTCACACGGAGGCAGCTGCCAAGCGTTTTCCTGCTTGCCTTAAGCACATCCATTCTCTCACAGTGGTGTCTCTCTCAAGTTGCAAGGTGGCTTCATGGCTTCATATTTCTGAAGAGTGGTGCAAATAGTTGTGTTACCAAAATGGTGAAGGTCTTGCATTTCCTGAGGCCAAGTTGATGCATCAAAATAAGAAATGATGCATGATTGAGAGAGTCATATCTGATTTCAAACTCTTCAAGTAACCCTGAGTAAGTTTGTCTCGTCCCGTCAGCATCAGCATTAGAAACAGTATCTGTCCTGTAGTGACCTTCACTATCAAGCAAAAGTGGGAACTGTCCAGTGGCCACCATGAGGTCATCCTTACATTCTCCAATGGTCAGCTTTTCCTTCTGAGATGTAATGGATGCAATCTTCAAAATGTTGCCAGTATCAAGCATGTTGGCCGGAAAACCCTGAAAAACGCTCTGTGCAGTTATGCCGTAGGTCAGTGTTGTCACTCGTGGCCAGTTGCATTTTAATGGCTGGCAATAGTCTTTATATTTTCAACAGTGTTTCATGCCTCCATGCAGACAAGCTGATTTTGTGAAACTTGCCCAGTTTCACAAAGGAGATCCCATTTTCTTCACACAACTTCTTCAGCACCGCAGTGACCACAGAGCAAGTAAATGTCTCACAGTAAGGAATTTTGTGATCAGCTGATTTTGCGCCGTTCTCCAGTGTGTGCACCATGCACAGAAAGCACACAGGGGAGTCTCCTACCGCAGCCAGTTGCCCTAGTTTTGGCACAATGTCATTGTACATACTGACATTGACAGCAGCGTCCGTCTGCACACGGTGACCAACTTTGTCGTCCAATCATCCAAGCTTGCATCCTGGAAAAGCCTCACAAGTCCATCTGTTATGGCCTGAGCGGTCCTGTCAGCACCCAGTTGAATCAGTCCAAGAAAGTCTGAAGTAACTCTCCACTGCTGGACACAGACACAATGTAAACTATTTCCTGAATAGTTTTTGTGATGTCCTCAGATCCATCACAAAGCAGCCCCCAAAATTCAGCAGACTCCAGCTTAGCTCTTAACTCCCCACTGATAGTGTGTGCAATGCTCTGCATTATCCATGTTCCCCCTTCACATGAATGATTTCACCTCCAACATTTACTTCTAGCCGCTTCAGTAAAGGAATCAGCAAAGGCATGGGACATGCGTGTTTAGCTTTACGAAAGGCGAGGAGAAAAATATTACACAGCACTTGCTGTTCTTCATTTAGCTTGTTTTGCCATCTAGCAAGCGTTTGGCTGGATATTTCTTCTTGGCTAGCTTGTTTATTGGCAATATCTCAAGCCACATTCATGTGCTCCTTGCTCTTTTCATGTGTATCAAACTTAGGATGATTGAAATTCTTTGAGCCTGTATAAAATGCATGTTTTGTTTGCTAGATGTGGATGCAAGTGCCATATCTTGCACCACATTTCTGTGTGCTCGTCATTAGTTTAAAGCCACAGCACATCCTGGAGCCACTTTTGAGCCATTAAATGAACCAAACTTGAAATCATCCTTAGTTAACTCAGTGTTATAGGTTTGTTTTCACAGACCAAATTCTGTGGATTGATAGTACAATACATTAGCTCATAGCTAAAAAAAAATTACCTCATACTTTTTATGTACATTTAAATAATTATGGAGACTTCAAAATACTTCTCCCTCATTTTTATATTGTTACTTTGTTCCAACTACTGCGAAAAAAAGCACTACCTATTTTTAGGTTTTTCTGGTCATGCAAATAATGACTCCTTTGTGTCTCTTTTCTCTGTGGGAAAGGCATAAATTCGATGTTGTTATAGCACCCTACTGCATACCCTGGACCCAGAGACAGACTTAGCAGGTGGTTATTGTCATCAGCCTTCTGCTGCTCTAATACAAAGGTTTCACCTCTCTATCACTGTTTGACCTCTGGACAGAGATATTTTTAACACTGGCTGAACTGTACAATCTGACTGTTCCCCCTCATTACAGAACTGTGTGCCCTTTAATCTCACCCCTCAAATCTCCCATGCTTGTTACAAAGGTTTAGTCTGGAAAACATCCAATTAGAATCGACTGACTCGACCACTGAAAGTCTTTGGCCAATCAGCAAGAACACGAGAACTTCGGGCTGTCTTCATCACACATACATTGTTATGCCATTGATTTTTTGCACCCATTTGGCATCAATTTTCTCAAACAAAAGACAGCTTAATTTCCACACACATTCATTTGACATTCTGAGCTTTTAACTTCTATTTTCCAGCTGTTTTGCTATATAATACCGTTCCATGCAGTTCCACATTAAATCCACATTAAAACAATAAATCAAATCAAATTGGAACATGTACAGACTGACAATCGCAGCGCAGGCATTGACTCATGAATGTGAGAGGGTTTCTGGTCCGTCAGTCATCTGGGAGGGAGAGTGAGAGAATGCAAAGCTTCTGTATCGACATGTAGATTAGAGCAGCACAGTGAATGTTGTTAGAACCAGGAGGGAAGACATTTTGACAAGGTCCTCTCACATTCTCAGGCTGTGTAGTTTTGTCCACCCTCTATGCCCAGAACCATTACTTTTCAGGAAATGGAAATTATATATGGTCCAATACTTGCATGTCTCATAATATTATTAATATTTTACCAAAATCAAGCTCAAATGGTATAGACTAGAGAATATTGATATACATTTTATCTGTCATTAAATTAGAACAGCCATCTAAAGCCGAAAGTGTACTGTATTATCTCGTCATCAACTTGCAGGTTACAGAGTTGTAGCAATGTGTTTCTCCTGTCATTGAATACATTTGTCCAAAATGTTTTGTCATAAAAGATTATCTTATACAGATCTTAAGCGCAAGTTTAAAGCGCAAGGCGCAATGGATTTCATTTATTCAAGGAGTGTCCAAATCTAGAGGTGCAGTGGTATCCTGCCCTGTCCCACCCTATGCACCAGCAACACACAGTGGGATACACCTGTCAGCTGTGCCCAAGTGCCTTGATTAATTCATGGTAAGCTGTGAACAAAATTACGTCAAACCAGCATGGGGCTGTGACAGAAGTGTACATATCTTTTACTCCCCGGGTCAGGCCAATCTGCGCTCAGATATATCATCTTGAGGTTTTGCCAGCAGTTTGAGGATCTAGTGGAGTTAGGAGATTCAGTAACAAGCTCTTTTTTATTAGTTGAATATTTGTAAAACCCACAAATAGATGTAAAGGGTGGAGATATGAGACAGCCAAGTTATTTTACTTTCTCTTTGATCAGTTCATTTTAGATTTACGTTATTATTCATTTTGAAAGGTGGGGAGGTAAGATAAGGTCTTACTTCCTTCTGCTCCTTTCTGGTCACGAAACATGTGAATTGGTTACAGTAATTTTTTGTGTGAAACTTTCTGTTAGAAGTGGTGAGTTTGTAAATGAACGGATGTTGCATGCAAATTAACCTAAACCTAAAAAAGAATTATACATGCTGCACATAGCTGAGACTGTTCTCTTATGTTCCTTATCTCTTAATTGGCATTAAGAGATTATCCTAAAATGGAAACCTGTTACGTTACATTACAGTATGTGAGATTATTTTGGTTTCTTTTTTTCATCTTCAGTGTCTCAGTATCTTTAATCACTGAGTTGCTCCGTTGTTGTTTCAGCTCCATTCTGGCCAGACTTCACCTGTCAGTCAAAGTTTTGAGCTTTGATATCCTCTTACAAGGATTTTCTGTGGATAGTATGGGTGTATTAGAGCTTGATATTATACAGCAGAATGTCTGCCTTTTCATTTAAATTTAACAGGCTCACCTAGAAGCCAGAAGTTTTCTCTAATCCTGGTTTTACTTTTGCATTCTCAGGGATGAATTGGTGTTGTTCTATTGGCAAAACTATACTATCTATTGGGACTCCGGACAAGCATTCATATACACTGACATATCACACAAACAGCAAACAGAGCTATTCAGAGCTCTGGTTAAGTTTTACAAATCATGGTTTGAAAGTTCATCATTTCTAGAATAATAATTTGACCTAATTGACCTAATGTGCCTTTTGAGATGTCCTGTCAGAAGTCTGTTTCAATCATTTTGGGAAAACGCTTTCTAACCACAGGGAACTTGTTTCATTTAATAATGTCCCAAATATGTTTTTTTAACATTTGGGGTATGATTTGGGATATGTACTATATTAAGGAGTCCTTACTGCATCTGCCTGGTTCAACACACGCATGCCATCCCCTCGCTCTTCCCTGCCTTCCCTTTCTCTCTTCTGTCATTTCTCTGACTGTCATCATAATAAAGCAGCATAAATGCCACCAAAGAAAAACAAAAAACAAGAATGGATTTGCAATGTGACCACATATGCACATGCATCCATGCATTCATGCATTCACACACACATAACTGCACAAACATTTGACCTCCATGTCAAATTTCAACCTCATAGATAGAAAGTTGCAGTTGGGTGTATGTGTATGTCTGTGTGCATGTCTTTCTTCAAAGTGGGGTCATGTTACATTTGTTTTTTTCCATCACTTCGGCTTTAAACACTACAATACTCTGCTGTGGACATGAAGCCTGTCAGAGAAACAAATCAGTGTTTCAAAATGCTTTGTTGCTGCACCACAGTTGCTAAATTCATTGACTTGAAAGTACACTCAATTTAGCCACAGATTGTATTATCAGCCGTCTAGACTTCAATATCAGTCTGTTTTTAATGGCATGTTAAGTTTCAAAGACCCTGAAGTTTTCTCTTTTGTGAAGAAAAAAAGTCTGAGATTATGGGCCTACCCTCAGAAAAAAAAAGCTTAGACACAATTAGCCTCTGACTCTGGACCCCAAAACTACTGCATCTCTGTACTCTCTATAGCCAAAACAGAGACCTTTAGGCCTTTCCATGTGATCTCCTTTTAATAACTCATGAAATAACTATTGTAATATTTTTTTTCACTTCCAGCCTCCATCGAAGCCCTCCTGAGGAGGCCCACCTCTCACTTTCAAAATCAAGAAAACATGTTAAGTTGAAATATTTGCTTCACTTGACATGAACGGTACAGCCACAGTGTCCCCCTTTGAAATTTCCATTCCAGACAGGAATAATTGTTTTCTGCATCCATTTCACATTAATCGGAGTTCAGATCGATGCTGTTTTTTTTGCTGAACCAGTAAGTGCCTGTTTCTGAGTTGTAAGAAATCATTAATAATTTTGTAGAGGGTGCAGGTGCTTATAACTGTTAAACTGAGCAAAATCTTAATGGAGTTTGGCAGGCAGTTATAAACAGCTGATCATGTTATGATGGAAGACTTGTTGTCGCTTGTTATTGTCAGTTTACAATCTTGCGTGCATCCTGCATTCCTGCAGCCAGCCTGAGCTTCCCTGAGTCTGGGGAGAAGGAGCCGGGGGAAACAGCTCAACTCAACTATAGACTATATATTAAACAGGATTACAACCTATTTAATATGCAGTCTATGACTCCAACTCGCTATTTGGACTGCAGTACTTATTTTTGCATGCCTAATGGCTACATATTGCTCCTCTAAGCATTGGTTCTACATATCACTACAGTACATGATATATTACTTTACATATCCCTGAAATGTGTTTGTATTTCTTTGGCTTAAACTTTTAATGTTTATTTAAGGTTAGAGAGTCTCTACGGTGACCGGTACTTCAAAAGCACACAAAAGATGAAAAGAAACAGGATTTCTTTTCTTCTCTCCTGAACGAAAAACTCATTTTTAGCAGATGTGTAGGGACCTAAAAATCACCAAGCTACACCTGATTCCAGGCATCCAGTACTGTTTGTTCTGCCAAACAATATCAGATAAAATCAACACAGCACAACACACAACACCTGGAGTCAGAACATTGGCGGTGTGAAAGTTTTCCGAGCCCTCCTCTGCTCCTGCTGCGTTCTCATTTTGAGTAGCTGAGTTTGTGTTTAAATCCACCGTGCTGAGCTGGATCAGGCTATCCTGCAGCTCCTGTTCAGACAGATGAGCTTAATATACCGCTGAGGCCACGAGACTGTTCACACCTGAGTCCCTGCTGCCCTCTGGTACACTCAGGCTGCATAAATCATGCGCACACTGGGACATACACAAGAGAAAATGACAAAATACAGCCAATACAGAGGCAAATATTGGCTTAACTTCTTCAACTCTTAACTGTCACATTATAATTACGTGTTAATTCCATGTAAGTCTACGACAGTCATTTGCAAATCCAGGCTTTGCTGAACGTGGAGCTCTTCTTGTCGTTGCTCCATTATCACATTGAATATGTTCATATTTATTTGTCCACCTGTCTCTGTTCCCACACAGTATGTTGCTGAACCTCCTTCTTCTGCACTTACAGCAAATATTAGGTGTTTGAAAGAGCAAAGCTTCGATGAACTTCAGATACGCGATCCAGCCAGTTCAATCATATGAATCAGGGTTGTAAAATGACCTTTTGTTTAGGGCTGCACCTAAAAATATTCCATTAGTGGTTAATATATCACTTGTTTATCTATCTAACAGTCATTTAGCTCATAAATTGCCATCACAATTTCCCAGAGCTCAAGGTGACAGCTTCAGTTTTCATCTATTTGCAATTATGTAAAACTGAGAAAAGAAGCAAACTCTCGAAGGAACCAGAGATTATTTGGCAATTTTGTTGTCAATAATTGTTGTGTCAAAAAAGACCAAGGCTTTGACCACAAAATAGTCACCAAATCATCAGACTTTCATTAAAAAAAAAAAAAAAAAAACTCAAAACAAGTAGAACTTTAATTCCTCAGGCCATCAGCCTGTGTAACATGCAGGTCTCATAGCTGGTCAGTTGCACTTTTGAACTTTTATATCAACTGGTATTGATTTTCATTTGACTTTATTCTGTCTCAATCTCAATGTGATCAAATGTGTTTTATTGTGACTATGTTGCAGTCTTATTGTGTATGATATTGTTTCTACTGTGGATTTTATGCACTGAACTGAATTTGAATCTGAATCACTTGACAAATCTCTTCTAGCTTCTTAGCTAACTCCAAAACATTTACATTAAAGTGTAAACTGCAAACTGTTGTGCACTGTTCCTGGTAAATAAATAAATAAATGAATAAAAATAACATTAAATGTTTAAGCGCTAATTTTATTTAAAATAAAATGTTTTGTGTATAGGTATGGGTATGAATAAAATCTTTCAAGGTTTAGTCCATTTTATATTAAAAAAAAAATCAATATGCCTAACCTTCTTTGCAAGAATAATGTTAATATTTTGAATACAACTACACCATCAAACAGAGATCACCAAGGAGCATTGAACTGGAACATCAAATATTGCAGAAATGTCATATAATATTCATTGTGTATGAACACGCTCTTGTTTTGGGTGAACAACAAACTAAACGCATCAGTCTGCAACTAATGAGCGTGAGCGTTCACTCGTGAGAAAGCTGACGACACTCACATCACCATTTGATTTTTTAAAAAAAAAGTGTGATGCAGCCTTATTGCAGAGAGAGAGCGTGTGTGCAGGGGCAGAGGTGTCGATGTGATCTAAGAACTTTGTTTGATTATGTAGAAAGAAATATATAACCTGGGCTACACTGCAGATTGGAGTCTCTGTTATCAGTGTCAACAGACAGACAGATCCGCTCGTCTCCTTATCTCGTCTCCCTCTTCATTTCCTTCAGTTCTCATGCACTATGGTTCATTCAATTTGAAGTGGAAAGTCGGAATTTCCAGAGTTCCCAGTTGGGAATTTCAGCAGTATGTTGGTGTTTCAGTTTGCTGTCTGCTGTGGTTTAAATCCTTTTCAAATTGTTGTAAATTGTTGTTAATAACTGTAGATAAAAGTTATCTTGGCCACTCAAATTAATCCAAAAAACATGAGTTTCACACACCATTCTATTTTTAAATTAAATTTAAAAAAATATATATTTAAAATTAAATTAAAAAAAAAAAATAGAAGGAGCCATCAATATCTACAGAGGGTGTAAGTCTTCTTTCACTGAGTCCACTGTGTTTCTACAGTAGCCCAGAATGGACAGGACACTGGACACTGGACTGGACACTGGGCCTTTAAATTGAAAAACAACATTGAAGCAAAAATCCAGGAAATCAAATGTTCTCATGCATTTTGTCACGCAGGGATAACTAACTTGGACAGCTACCAAAACATCTATCATATCAAGCATTTTTATATCAGCAACCCCTTAAACAAGCATCTCAATGCACAGATCCAGCTTAGCTTTATTCATTTTGGTAAGAACTTTGTTTGTGAATCAAGCATTTACACCAAACTCCATTAACTTTGTTTGGAATTTACTGTGAGAATAAAGGAATAAAAGAACATTTGAAATTATAAAAACATTTTGAATGTGGAGTTATAGAGATCCGGTTTGAGATCAGTGTCCATCCATTCTTGCCTTTGGTCAAGAAAGACACTGAATCCCTGCCAGAACGTAAGTGGCCAGCAGAGCAGAGGGCTGCTGAAGAATCAGTGCTTACGTGAGAGGGTTTCTGTGTACATGGCGTGGCAGTGCCCATCAGTTAGATAATTAAACCCTCACATTTGTTTTGGGTGATGAAAACATTCTGACAGCCCAGTCTGCTTTCAGTCAGAGGAGGCTTATGAGAAGAGAGACAGAGAGAGCAGTGTTTATCCTGTGAGGTGGATCAACACGAGAAAAGGGCAGATTGAGTGTGAGGGACTGAAAAAAGATTGGGATAATAGCTGTAGGACAGCTCAGGAACAACCAATGGTTAGAAATTATTAAAACTCTATCCAGTTATCTTCATTAGTGAGAAATGCTTGAAGAAAACTTTTGTTGCTCTAAATATTCCCAATAAAAACTTACATTTATATTATCTATTGATCTGCCAATTATTTTCTCCAATAATTGTTTTGCCAGAAAATAATGGAGACAGAACCCAACGAGATGTTTGCAATTTATTTCTTTTGTGTGCAAACACCAGTCCAAAACCCAAAGATAATGAGTTTATGAAAGTAAAACGTGAAGTCTGACCAATATATCAGTCGAAGGATATGTTCAGCGTGATACTGGCCTATCACAGCTATCGGCATCAGTGTATATGCTTTCCTATATGCTTCTATATGATGCAACAGATTGTAAGGGCAGCAGCAGTTTATTGTGAAATGCTTGGGAAGCCCGTCACTTTCTCACTAATCTGCATGTCTACACGTGTGGAAAAAAAACAACTCAATTTGCCCCAAAGGGAATTAATAAACTATGTTGTCTTAGTTGTTTTTATTTTTTAGTTTTATAGGCAGCATTTTATATATACTTATGTTTGTGTTTTATGGTTATTTTTAGTTATTAATTAGTTACAATTATAATTAAAGTTAATCAGCATCAGCCCCAAACTCCAGTATTGGTCAGCAATCCCAAATCTGAAGATATTTAGTGAAATTTAATATAAGGCTGAGAAACAGTCAAAAACACAAATAGAAACCAGGATTTTAGGTGAAAAAATTGAATTCCCAATTGTTGTTGTTGTTGTTATTTGTGCTCTTGGGAAACTTTGTTTCTTCATCATTGATCAGGGAAAATAATGAGCAGATTAACTGATGATAATTGATCATCACAATAAATCTTAATTAGAGCTGCAATAATTAGTTGTGTAATTGGTTAGTTGTCAACAATCAAATTAATTGCAATCTAATTTGATAGTTGATTAATCATTTTGAATAATTTTATTTTAAAGGTAAATTCTCTGATCTCGGCTTCTTAAATGTGAATGTTTTCTTTATTCCTTGACAGTTAACTGAACAAGCAAAACTGTCAATCATTTGCTGGTTCCAGCTTCTTAAATGTGAGGATTTCCTGCTTTTCTTTGACATTTATAACAGTTAATGAAGACTCTTCGGGTGTTGGACTGTTGGTTGGACGAACGAAACGATTTGGAGATGACACTTTGGGCTCTGGGAAATTGTGATGAGCATTTCTCATCATCTCATTTGACAATTTATTAACTGGGCGATTAATTATGAAAATAAAAAGCAAATTTATCAATAATGAAAATAATCATCATTTGCAACACTAGTCTAAATATCAGATTCCAGATATATATTATATTACATTCTAATATTTACACTGAAAGAAAACAGAAAACAAAATATCATCAAAGTAGAACAACTCCACTCACCTCACATCTTTTTACTACAAAGGTCAAATCCATACAACTGCAACATTATTAATATATAAATCATATACTAATATATGATGTTTTATCGGTAATTACTGTTACAATCTCTATAACCTCGTTGTTTCCCCCTTTGAAAATGTATCTTTACTATAGTAAGCTCATTCAAATTCTGCTTTTTTTGCATATCAGCATCAATGTGTGAAGTGTAAATCTGGGCTTCAAAGAAAATCCCATTAGTATTCAGCAGGGTGGGAAATTAACTTTTAAAACGTCCAGCCATGTTCACATTCACCAGCCACTCAGTAATAAATCATTATCTTGTGTTTGAAATCTACTTTCATATTTAGCCAGCATTTGGATGGTGGTTGCTGCTGATTTCCCTCACAGGTATTCTGAATTGTTTTGTTTAATATTTAAATCTTTTGACAGAGTAATTTCAGTCACTCTTTCTCTCATAGATCGCTTTAAAACTGTGTAAAAGAGACTCACCATGAGCGGACACGTCGAGAAACAGAAGGTGACAAAGATCAAAACTTTCATCTTCAGTCCTCAGGTAGAAGAAGCCTCTCAGTGAGCTGTCCTAACAGGTTATAACGGACTTCATTTAAACTCCACTTTAGACTTTTTCAGCCCGTCAGCAGGACCTGAATATTTTATTAACTCCATGAATGTGGAAAAGAAAAAGGAAAGGAAGCGAGAGCCGGTGATGTCCTGTGTGTATCCACACTGGTCACTTCCACAGAGCTGAATGTGCAGACAGATCAGCTTCCCGCAGCTGCCTTCGGCTGTCAAGTTCACAACGATAAGAACAGGGACTTCCGCTGCTGAATTTCAAAATAAAATCTATATTGACGCTTGCTGTCATATACATTAAATCTAGTTTCATATTTCTAACAAATTAAGCATTATTTTTATTAATGCATGAAGTAAAAATGTTCAGCTTGTACAAAATGCAGCTGTCATGGTTAAATTTTTGCATCTTCGTGTTGACTTCCTGTCTCTTTTAGAATTCATTTTTATTTTTTATTACTAGTTTACAAAGCTGTCATTAGTTTAGCAGCCCCATGTGCCTCCTTCTGTAGTCCCAGTGATTTCCAGAAAAGGAACAGTTTTGGTTTTTTGAAGAAAGATGGGACATTGGCAACACAGACCTTTTCCCTTGTATGGATATATGGATATGAGGAACATGTTGTGAAGGCCACATTAAGTACACCACATCAGTTAGTCCACAGCTGAAAATCAGTTTGATCAGAACTGTTTTGCCAAGTTACAACAGGAAAACTGATTTTTCACTTGGAAAGTAAAAATTAACAATTGGAAGTGTTTTTAAGGTAACTGTTATTTTATTGAAGATTGTAAATATATATCATCTGTTTGACCTCTTTGTAGGCTAAGTATCAGTGAAGTATTAATGTATCATGCTAGCCTATCTCTGGTGTTAGCCAGTGTAAAGTTGACGAACATGGTGTTACTTTTGTCCTGCTATCACTGAAGACAGGGTGAGTTAGGGTGAGGAAAACCAACAGACGTCTCATCAGTCCAGATGTGTGTTTTATGTGAGGGACAGTCTGTAACAGGTGATTACACGCTAAGGTGAGTTTCACGCATTGGACCAATTTCATACAAATCCAACATTAACATAATAAATTGATTTGAGAGTAACAAGGTCTGCTTAGAGGGTTAACAAAAACATTAATGAAAATCTAGAAATCTTAAGAATTTACTCATTTTACGGATGCTTTGTCCAACCACTGCTTTTTTTCATGACAGAAAGGGGTCAAAATAACAATGAGCAACAGCAGTTTCCAGTCTGGTTATGTCTGACTCATTTATCCAAAATTAAAAAAAAAAAAAAAAATGTTGGTACTGGTTGAGGACATGTATGTTGCTCAGTAGGAAATATGTTACTCTAAATAAATGCATCTCTGTGAATAGAGGGAAATATGTAAGTTACACTCTCTGCTCTCCCCCTACTTATCCATAGTCAGTGTATTACCTACAGTAGATGGCAGTAGATAGCACGTCATTGTCCGGAGTACTTTTGTACACAGTGTGCAAACCAAGACAGCTTCAGGCAACAAAAAGCACTTTGGGTAGGATTAGGGAAATATCCCCATTTCAGTTAGATATTAATACAAAAAAATCTCATGTCACACACATTGCTGACTTTTGAATATACAGCTACAAGTGGATATTGTCAAGCAAGATTAACTGTTTTGGTGAAAAACAATTCAGTTCATCATCAGTAACATTTTTACTGATACATACAGTATTTTGCGACTTGCCAGGCACATTAATTAACAACATTTCCTCATTATGTTAATGTAAATATGTTTTAGTCGGCATTGCATTTCCCGCAAAAATGTATTTGCTGCTTCCAAGTTGTATAAACGTAATTCCGAGGAGGCAGGGCTGGTTTTAACGATGATGAATTCAACAAAGAACAAGGTATTATTTCCTCTTTAAATAGTTACATTGTCTCACAACATCTCACCTATTGCTCTGAAAATGAAAGAAAAACTTCAACAACTCTTCAGACGTCCGAAAGTCTCAATGTTGTCTTAAAATTTGACTCGACTTCTCAGGAAATTGCTTTGGGAGTAATCTCACAGCAGAATAATTGAGACTGACTGAGAGGAGCTTTAAATAAAGTAAATACAGCACATGGACAATAGACAATGAACCAGACGCATGCCTACAATTCAAACCACACTCAGTCTGACACACAGCTCTTTCCTTGAAATGAGTGCTTTTGAATAGGTCTAAAACCATCAACAGTAATTTGTCTTTGTCCTGTCCTCTGTTGCTCAACAGGGCTGTCGTCAGTTGTGTGGACCAAACAATTATCACAGTGGGGTGATAATTTGTCATAATTTGCTTAAAAAAAAACAACATTGACTCCAGAGATGTGATCCAAACTGCCGTCTCCAAGGTCCAATACTTTGTATCCACCCTGACATTCTCCTAAAGAACTGGTGCAGCCCTGTAACCTTCCTTATTCATTCCTTATAACACTCCTTGTTCATTTATCTTGTAAAATACTTTGCTCTTTGTTTATGTTTGTAGCTGCTGGCCCATGGTGCTCACCACCTGCAGTTCACAGTTTATCCACTTCTTTAATTACCACCAAACCATCGATGGCTGCGATCCAGACATCTTTTAATTCCACCTCATTTTTTTCTGCGCAGACAAATCGGAGGCAAACAGAGGCCCTGTGTGACATGTTTTCCCCACAATAGATGAAGGCTGAGCAGAACAACAGGGCGCTGGGTCAAGCTAGGGTTTGTTTGTGTGACTCACACTGTGAAGTCTGAGTCCAAACTGTCAGATACCCCTTAACAAGCCACAACCTGAGGCTTCACATAACTTGAACTTTTAAAGGGATTTTGAAGTAAACATATCTGAAGCTGAATTCTCCTCACTTTCTGTGAAAGAAATAGGAGACATACTGGAATTTATATTAACATTATGGCTATTGTGCATGGTTTTCCATTTCCTGAAGGACAATAAAGACAGCTTTGGACATATTTGTGGAAATGACATCTAAGTTTCATTCCTTGCCACTGAAGCAGCTGACTCTAATCTGAGAGTCGCTCATGCCACAAGACACGTTGTCAACTTCTGCGCCACGATGCTGACTGGACCAGGTCATAATGTGTAGGTGCAAGACATTATTTCCACGTTTTAACGTCTCTCCCAGGGTTGCCAGGTCTGTGTGACAAAACCAGCCCAATGACAGAGAGCAGGCACGTCATATTTGCATGTGTTTATGTGGGCTCGTGTGTGATGTGTGCCAGATCTGTGTGTGCACGCACTTATCTGTAGTCAGTTTGGTAGGATTTAGGTACAAATAAATTATTTAAATTAAAATGCAGAGTGTATTTATAGATGTAATTAATGTAATCTGCATGCAAAGTAGATTCACCCAACCAGTGGATAAAAAATCATCGCGCAGCAACACTTCAAAAGTGGCCCAGTTCTACAGCAAAAACGCAGACCTGGCAACCCTGCATCTGTACACAACAAAATATGTAACATGCATATATCATTATCATTAAATAAAAATATAGAACAAACTAATTTATATGGAGGGGTGTATCTGCCTATATGGCCATTAGTGCTGTTTTTAGCTCTAATTTTTTAGCAAAAGTTTCAGTCCAGATCAAAAATTAATGCCTCTTTGAAAGCACTAAGGGGCTCTACCAGTGCAGAAAAATGACTAAAATTTAAATGCCATCTTTTTGGTTACTTCAATTTTCACTAAGTAGCTACACAGGTCAAAACAAACCTAAGAGCTTATTACTTCAACTTATTTCTCATTTGTAATTTCAGTTTGACTATAACAATGTTGTGAGACATTAGTGCTAGATTCTTCTTTGTGTTCCCACTTCAGTGACCCTTCAGATTTTCTACAACCGTTTGAGATTATACAGAAGAAAGTGTCTTTGAATATAAAGTAAAGGTCAGTGAACTGCCTGATGAAATATATGTCAGGTTAACGGCAACAAACCCCAGGAAACTTCTGGATTCAGTGGAGAAGAGCAGAGCAGAAACAAAGAATCACCCGCTCTCTATTATAAATGCACACACGCCGGGGTGTGTGTGTGTGTGCATGCTTTCTGTCTTGTACAGTAAACTCATGAAAGCAGAGCGAGGATGAAGTGGCACATATTTACACAAAGACAGAGAGCGTCAGCTGCCCTGCTGTGGGCCGAAGTATCAACACTGCATTAAAATATGCGGACAGAAAAAGTAAAGCAGTCACTCTCCATCCAACTGCCTCAAGTGCTTTATGGCTTGTGTATAAACCTGAATTTAAACAGTGAGTTAAAGCTCGTGTGAGCGAATGGACCCATCCTGACCCCCTGAGAAGGAAGAGAAAGCATCATCTAGTTTCTCATTTTTGTTGTATATAATTTTTTTTTTCATGTCACGTAGCCAGTAAGTTGTTTTATAAGAATACCTGGGGCTAATGTGTGGTAGGAATTGATTAAATTACTACAGTTAAAAAAGTTTGATCACTTCAGTTGATAAATTTGCTCTTAAAGTTTGCCTTGGTTTTTAGGGATTTGATTAAAGGAGCATTATGTAGCAACTGCGTGTGCAAAGATTATCACAACAGTCCAAATAGCGAGTAGGAGCCATAAACAGTAGGTTGAAATCCTATTTAATAAACGATGGTTAAAGCGAACTTTGACTGTCAGTTGTCTGTCGGTGTAAAGTTAAGCCAGTTATCCTGAAAAAAAGCCCATTTCTCTGAAAATACACACCCTGGAGTTGGAGTTAGTGACTGCCTGTCTTACTGCCTGCTACGTTTCATTCAGTTTAATTCAATTCAACTTTATGTCATTAAAGGGTAACAGCTTCACTAAGACAGTGCAGAGGCGGGGGAAACACAGGGGACATACATCCATTCATTATCTATAGATGTAATACAAGAACAGCACATATATTTACAGAGTTGTGTTAAATGAGGTAGAATATGTCTGAATCATGTATTGTATTGGTGCAAATGACATTGTAAAAATGAGAGTATAAGAGAGTGAGCTATGAGAACATATTATAATACTAGCATATTGCTCAAAACATCTACTCCTTCTAAAAGATTATTACACATTTCTCACGACTCATCAACTGACACATGTGGCACTAATTGGAACTCTAATCAGAGCCAAACAGAAGCCATGAAATGGGCAAACTAAAACAGTTTCCTTGATCTCTGATGGTGACATACATGGCAATTTTATGATAAATTACAGTAAATATATTACAGATTTCTCCTTTAATTATGAAATTTAATTAATTAGGAAATATTAGTTATGAATAATCCCTTTTTCAGATATAGATATTTACTACTGAATTTCCATGTTGAAAAAGTTTTGTGACTTATGAAAATGCGATATTAATTTTGATAATGTTGACCTGTCACTAAATGACAGAGGAAAAACATATTTGATATCTAAAATTTGATTCTGACCAGTGTAGATACCTATCTATTTACTGGTACAAATATAATTTTCACAAGTTATACAAATGCAATTCTTACAATTCCAAGCCGACAAATCAATAATGTAATTTAGACTAGTCAGATTTGAGTCTTAGATCAAGAAATCTGTCATGTAAGAACAATATTGTAGATATCTACGATGAACGTTTCCACTAGTGGGAACTGAATTGTTGACATCATTAACTGACAACTGACCAGTGAGAACTGAGATGCAGATATCATTAATTAGAATTGTAACCAGTCAAAATTACATTATGGATGTTGAGTTGGAGTTGAAATTGTAACACATTAAAATTTAATTATATCTCTAATTGAGTGTAATTACAAGTCAATAATAAACGTTGACTCTTGTATCTACAATGAACATTTCACTACACTAATTAATATTGTAACTGTTGATATAATAACATTTTGGCTGGAAATGAACTATACATATCTTTAATTAGAATTGCTACAAAATAAATTGCTCATATCTAAAATTACTATTACTGATAAATGTTAAAAAGGCGAGTAAAATTAATGCAGCACAGGCACTCCAAAAATGTGCTCTATTAACTCCTGTTTCCAAGATCAAGGATCAACTTTCAAGCTCAACATTTTAGCCAGCATGGACAAGATGTCCCTGAAGTGCTCCAAAAAAATGGAAATTTGAACATCTATAATTCAGTGCCTGCTGGGCAACTCTGTCTCTTGAGGAGCATCATGTGATGTGATCAAAAGCTGCAGAACAGCTAGTAACAGACCTTGTCATGAGATTGTTCTTAAAAAGTAAAAAAGAAGTAAAAGTTGAATGATTATAAGATACAAGGTACAAGGTCATGTTACAACAAAGGGTTATATAATGAGATGCTGTCTTTCCTTTTATGTTACTCACAAAAACAAAAATGATATTCAATAAATGAATGAATAAATAATAAGTTATAAAAATAAAAACATTTTTTCATAGCGGAGTACTGAGAATGAATTAAGCAGTCTCACAGCCTGAAGGAAGAAGCTAATCTTCAGTGTGGTGATACAGCAGCGGATACTTCTGTATCTCCTGGCAGACAGTGGCTGGGGTGGGTATCATCTTCTAGCATCCACTGGCTCTGCACATACACCTCACCTACTCAATGTTCTGGACAGTTTTAAAGGGGTAGTTCACAATATTTGATATAGGGTTGTAATGAGGTACCTATGGAATCAGCATGGAAGCTAAGGAATGTACTGCTGTGGACAGGGTCAGTAACACAACTTATTTTAACCACCTAGAAAAATCATGTACCCCATATTTAGAATATTTTCATCGCTTTACTTTGCCATCAGACAGCCTTTTCTGAAGGGAAACCGCCATTATATAAAATATCAAAATATCTCTCCCTCTAAACCAACCAAACTCCATAGGTGAAATCATTGATTTTACCTCACAGAACCCAGGAGTTTCTGGACTACCGTTGCCTCAATTGGTTAGTTAGTTAGTGTTATTGTGTAACTTCAGTGATTTAAATGGATATTTCAGATTCACCAAAGCCAAACAATAACACAAACTAACTAACAGATCAAGGCAGCAATAGACCAACAACTCCTATGTTCCTCGAGGTAAAATGACTGATTTTGCTTATGGAGTTTGGTTCATTTGTAGAGAGCAATATTTGGCTTATATAACAGTGGTTTTTCAACAGAAAATGACAGGCTCTCTGTGATGTTGATACCCTGGAGCCTAAAACTGGTCACCTGCTCCACCTCAGCTCCACTGATATAGACAAGGATGTGCATCCTTGCCTCCTTTCACCAAAATTCAACAATCAGCTCTAATGTTTTACTGATGTTGATCAGGAGGTTGTTTTCTGTGCACAATTCTGCAACATTGTTGATATCAAAGTGTCATTGTTGTCTGAAATACATTGATGGTGTTGTCATCTGTGAATTTCACAGTAACATTTTCTCCATGTCAGGGGCTGAGCGCACAGCCCTGTGGGGCCCCGGGGTTGACCACCAAACTGGTGGAGGTGAAACCGCCAACCAAAAATGTCGGGGTCTGCTTGTGAGGAAGTCCAAGATCCAGTTTCAGAGCGTGGCACTCAAGCCCAGACTGATAAATTTGTCACAGTTTTATGCAGGAGATTGTGTTGAATGCTGAGCTGAAATCAACAAACAGCATTCTGATATAGGTGTTGTTTTCCTCAAAGTGAGTAAAGACTGAGTGGAGGGCAGCAGAGACGATATCATCTGTGGATCTGTTGGCTCTGAATGCAAATGCATTTTATGCTACTACTACTACTACTTTTTTATACTTTGTGCTTTTATATTCTTTCAAATAACATGTGGAAAGTGTCAAAATTAACCGTATGAAAAGAACTGCAACAAGCAATCAGTTTATCCCGATGAGGGGCTTTTTTCTTCTTCCAGGCTTTCGCCAAGTAACTGTCTCATACTAGACAAAGCAAAAAGAACAATAGAAAGTGAAATACCTTTCCCTACCATTCAGACAGCACAGTGAGCAAATCCCAGACTGACATACTTTACTGGCCAGTTTCAGAAGTAGGCCAAGTGGTAAAATACCAGACCACAGCTGGCCACATAAAGATGTTTGCTCCCTAGATAAATTATACAAAACATAATTCTCAATTCCATTCATATTTTACCCTCCTAAATGTACACAGTTTTAGTTTAGCCCCAACCAGGGCTCTTTAATTCTCATTCAAATAACACAATTTTACATGTTCAAATTGCATGCTGTGCATATGTCTATCCTTAACTTCTGTGGAGAGCAGATCTATAGTCAGGTGACCTTTATCCACGTGGCCAGAAAAATAAACACATGGCGATCAGGTTTCAGAAAACATCACTGTTTGGGTTAAAAAAAATACAAAGGTTCTCCTGCTGCAAAATCTGTTGTCCCATCCCTGTGACATCACTGGATGCAGGAAGAACTACAGGTTATTTCAGCTTTGATTCTCAGTCTTCGTCTCTGGATAGCCAGGGGGTGTTCTAGATAAGTATTTCTGTCACCTAACACTAGGTTTTGACAATGCATCGTGGCACAAGTAAATTTATTGCTTCAATTTACTATCAATGCTGACTGGACATCCATATGAAAACGCATATGCACTGCACACAATTTGAAAATCTATAAAGTTGTGTCATTTGTACTCAGATTGAAGAGAATGGGCTGTTAGTCCATATATCAGCTCACTGGTCTTTACTCTGTGAAAACACAGATTCACTGAACAAATGAATGTGGATCTTTTTCTTATTTGCCTCAACAAACCCAAAGCTGTAGAACAAACTGCACTCATCCTTTGACCAAAATCCAATAATCCCAAATAAATAAAATTTAAATCGATAACATACATATTTCCCAGTGAGCTTCACACCATTCCCATCCCACTCTATCTCCCACTATAGCCAACTCTGATGCATATCTCTGCACACACCAGAAAACATCTTATAGCACTGTTTGCACTGATTCCCACAGAAGAACATTTTGAGGATCCCAAACCTGAGCAGAATAATCAAGCAGAGGCCACAAGAGCTTGAAAAATGTTTTGTTTCAAATCTCATATCCTTCAGATTTTTACTGATTCCTCACAAAGTTTTTTTTTAATGAAATCTGTGTGTTCATCAATATAAAAACCTGGATATTTATGTGAATCTGCATAATTTTCCACCAAGGGAAATATGAATATTAACTAAATATTAACTGTTCTCTGCCATGTGTTTTAGTCAAGTGCATTATCTAAAACCAAGCTGTGCAATATATACATTTTCAATATTGTTAACTAACTCTTGTTTATATTGTTTCTATTCTTACATTTCCTCTTGTTAATGTCCCCATTTTTTAGATTTTCTCTTGTTTGTATTTATATTTACTATATATATTAAATTGTTCATCTTATTTGATCTTATAATAATAATAATAATAATAATAATAATAATAATAATAATAATATAATAATAATATACTCTTGTCTTAATAATAATATAGGGACCGTTTAGCTAGTGTGTGGGTTTACTGGCCATTTGAATGTGTAATCTGGTTTTGAGAGCACATAATTTTCTTAACAGCACAGAAACTTGTTATGTGGAAACAGGCCGTGGTGTAGCATTTTAATGCAGTGACATGTGGGTGTGAAGTGAAGGCTGAAAAAACGGCACTGCTATTGCTGAAATGTATACACAACTTTACAGCACAACTTATTTTTCTTAATGATCAGTGTTATTAAGGTATAAACATTTTAGAGGAGCAAAGTGCACTTGATGTCTTTATCATTTTTTTGTTTGTCTTTGCCCTTGAAGCCTGTAAAAGTCTCCCTTTTCAGTATATTAACATCAAAATAGAAACATTATTTTTATATATATATATAATTGAGGGAATCTTTACCTCAACACCTGAACTCCCTATTCTATTCTCTGATATTCCATAGATATTTATCTTAATATTTACAGAGTATGGCAGGGATTTTCTAATACTGTGTACTCAATTATTTACATTTTGTTAAATGTCATTTTCTATCTATTTTCTCTTTTGGTGTTTACATGTATATATACTTACTGTCCATGTACTGTGTCTGATGACTTGGTGCTGTAAGAATTTGACAGTTTGGGATCAGTAAAGTACCTTCTTTATATCTATCTAGAAAATAAGAAGGTATGGCCACAGGTCAGGGTCTCTGTGGATGCAAGCGCTGCCACACACTTCTGGGAGATGATGATTGAGAGGGATTATTTTTCTGTTTGAGTCTATGCATTGTTCTATAAGGGAAAATCCTGCATAGTTTGCCTTCCTGGTAGCGCTGCCTGCATTACTTATCTGTCACATCCTAAACAAATACATGGGAGGGTTGTCGGCTTCACATTTTGATCACAAGTACTTATCTTATTACGCTTTAATGATTCTAATTAATCTTTGCTACAAATAATGTCCTCTGCAGTGTTTTACACAGATAGATATTAATTGAATGAATGTGAACCATCACAATCCAGAACCGTGACCGCAGCAGCAGCTCATCTAATGCAAATCTGCTCAGTGGAAAACCACTGTGTTTGGATAGATTTGATTAATTCTTTAGAGAAGCCAATCAGGATCTGATTCAGCTGTGATGATTAATCACTAACCGCCAAGAAGAAAATGATGGATTATGGAAAAAGCACCAATGTTAAATTGAACCCCTCAAACAGAATGATATTCATGTCTGAGTTTGTGAAAAGTGAGGTGTTAAAGAGCAAAATCCCACACTAGGCCTTATTGCAGGAATTATATTTCAGACATGATCATCTTTAGTGGAGCTCAGATCAGGACTGTATATCACCCCCTAAGTAACACCTACAGCACTGGAAAAAAATCTGAGTAACTGCCCACTCATTCTGCATTGTCTCATCCGCCATATAAGTCTGGCATGCAAGTCTCCAGGAGGAATTTTAAAGACCACCATCATAGAAAAGAAAATCCATCCATCCATCCATTGTCCGTAATCGCTCATCCTGACAGGTCGTGGGGAGAAAAGAAAATGTTATTCTTAAAGTTTCTTACCTTTAGTCAGACTTTGACCAAACAAAAAGATGTTTGTCACAAAAAAAATAAAAATGCTGTCTCATTCCTCTGCTGAATGGGGAAAGTTTCTCTGTGCATCCCTGAGATCTGTGTTCAAGATGTGAATTTATGAGGACATTTTTTTTTGTCAAGGTCTGATGCACATTACACAAACTTGATTTGGAAACTTGAAATCTCTGGCTCATGCATACACACTGAGGATAGATACTGTATAACCAGTTATATTTGCATATTTATTGAATTTTCAGCACAGAAGGACTAGATGTTCTTTCAACACCTTTCACAGTCGTTTATCGAACTTTTTATGGATGCACTATATCATGTTGGCCAAAATGTTATCGCACCTGCAAACTCAAGTGGGATGACAAAAGTGACAAACAGAAACCCTGTAGGGGGCTCCAGGAGGCATCCCCCTCTGCAGACAATTTAACATATAAATGAAGCAATCTAATATCCAAAT
This sequence comes from Lutjanus argentimaculatus, assembly GCA_034769285.1. Classification (NCBI taxonomy): domain Eukaryota; kingdom Metazoa; phylum Chordata; class Actinopteri; order Lutjaniformes; family Lutjanidae; genus Lutjanus; species Lutjanus argentimaculatus. The sequence goes on along the minus strand of JAWZSL010000011.1, from coordinate 34,138,830 downwards.
AGGAAGGGGATTTTTTTTCCTTTTTTTCATTAAAGCTGCTGCAAAAGGTCAACACTCTCTGCCAACTTAACCAGTGATCAGCTCAATTGTGTTCAAGTGTATCATTTCTCTTGTCTTTCATCCTGAACCAGAATTCCAAGTGCTTGTAGTCGCTGTTTCGCCATGAACATCTTCCCTGACCGTATTTCTTTCCTGTGGAGTGCTATCATCAGAACACTGGTCAGCAAATATCCATGAACAACATGTTTTTTTCAATACATTCTCATCCCAAATCATCAAATACTGACACTGCTTTGTCGCTCCCCTCTGCGTCTCATACAGATGCAACCCTAACCCTTTTAGTGCCTTTTAGTGTGTGAGACAATTCTGCCTCGCTCTTTTTACTACATCACCTGACATCCTGTTCTCTCGTCAAAGACAGTAGCTTGGTCAGTATGTGACAAGTTGGGAATGAGAGAAGGCATATAAAGAGCGAGACAGTCTAGGCCTGTGGAGGAGTTGCATGGATGTGTAAAACCAACACAGGATTTTACTATACGTTCTTATGTATATAGCTACATGCACTGCCTCACGTATGTGAACATACATATATATATTTTAACCCAAACCTTGATCTGTTCCTAAACCTAACTAAGTAATTTTGTTTCCTAACCCTAACCAAGTATTTTCTGTGCTTTTATTTTGAAAGTCTGCCCAGGCATTGCTTATGTATTCCTGCAAAATTGGCTGCAGAGCTCTGCATGTGCAAAACTGATACTAGAGGGACACATAGCATCACTGACCAAGCTACATGATACTTGATGAGGTGAGAGTAAGAATGTGTTGCACCTGATGCAGATGGGTTTATTTTGAAGTTACTTGAATGGACTGTTTTTTTATGTTCAAATGACAGCGCCCTCTAGTGGCCATAGGAATTATGATTCTTGTGTGATTATTAGTGTTATTGGGGTTATTGGATAGGTAAGCAAAATGCTGGACTAAAACTTGGGAGAACTCTGTTAAATTCATGTTTCTTATCACCTGTCAACTTTGGCCTCTTTTAATCTGATCAGACAAATATCCTCAACCTTACTAGAGTCATTTTTTTCTAAACCTAACCTAACCTGCTCTGTCCAACTAAAAACAATATTATTTTTGCATCAGTGGTTTGCAACATTCTTGAAAAATTATATTGTCCTGCAAAGAGGGCCAACAAATTTAGAAAAAACTGCTTTTATGTGTCTGTTCTGGAGGGCATTTTGTGTTGTCTTATACTTGCTGGACACATCAAAAAGTCAGAAGAAGCAGTCAAAACACTGCTACAAACAAACACGCATCATATCCTGCAGACTACAATGCCTTGAGAAGCAATTTGCTCACGTCCTATAGGCAATGAGTTTGCATTACTAATTGTTCAAAGCTGAATATGTGTTACAAGTGTAAGCTGCCAGGAAACTTGAAGAGTCTTTTGGCTTCAAGCTTGAAATAAACCTCATCCTTCTCTGCCTCCGTTCTCTCTCTTACCTCGGAGACAGAGGATGTTTATTGCCTCTGTGCTGCAGCTTTGCAAATTGTTCCTCTCCCGCCCTCATATTAGGCAACACATTGTTCCTCCTCCTCCTCCTCATCATCTTTATCCCTCTCTCTGTCATTACCCAGCACAATTTCAGGGAGGAGAGAAAATGAAATGAGAATAATGAGCGTGGTAGTGTTACAGGCTGCATTTGTCCAGAATAATCCTTATTTTTGTTAACATTACTTCTATTTATTTTTAGTTTTGGATGGAATATACTCATCTAAATGTCTCAGATTACTTTGGTCTCTTGTGATTCCTGTTGGCTCAAATTCAAATGTGCTGCTTGTTGTGATACCTCCGATCATCAAAGTATTGTAGGAGTTGGACAGTGAGGCCACGACTCCACGTTAATCTAATCACCCACAGGAATTTCTTGAATACACAATATGTTAGGAGAGACTACAGACAAACACTTTCCTCACAGTTTATTACTTCTGTAGCTAACTATTCCATTTTACATTCATTACTGGAGACATTTAGCTGAATCATGTTGTCCACAGGGAGTGCAACAGGTTAAACATAAATATAACAAAAATAAGGACAATGTGCATTTCATTTCTGTTTTTAATTTGTTATAATATCCAAACTTTTTAAAACTTACTTTAGAATGAAACAATATCTTTTGTCTGGCCCATTTACAAAAGTCACTCTGTATTTTTCAAAATATGAAAAATCAATTAATCCTTTATCTTCATGAGTTTTCTTTTAAAAGCTACAAACATGGATATTTTCTGGATGGTAGCTATCGAGTGTTTCAAACTGTGTTCAGACAGCAGCGATATTTAATATCTTGCTGTAATTTGTAGTGTATGCACTTTTTTTTTAAATTTAATCTAATTTTTGATCATATTTCACACAAATATTTGACAATGCACTCAAGAAAATTAGGTTGATGTATGTCTTTTTTCAGAATTGTTCCCCTAATGGCTAAATTTCTGTGAAGTTTTGTGACATTCCTCTCTCTGATTTTCTGCTTGTGAGCTTCTTCCTGGTTCAGCATCCTGTGGGCGGGGTCAGAGAGGGCGTCAGGAAAGTATCTGCACCTGGTTCACTTAGGCCTCAGACTGTTTTGGTGGATTCCATGTGAAACTCTTTCTCTTCGCCTCAGGTTGTAAGAAACTAAAATAACTCACCATTTTACAAAATCATTACGATGTACTGATCACCAGAATATTTTATCATGTTTAAATGTTGGAAATCATGAAATTATTCTCACTGGCTTCAACGCAGTATTTTAATAATTGTATGCAGAACTAAATTTATGTTTAGTTTGGTGTCAAGACCAGCTGTTTAGTCCTTGTGGTCTGAAGACATGTTCTTTAACCATAAGGCCACAGGTTCAAATCTACAAGTAAACAACTTGACAGTAGCAGGTAAACTGTGAATTCCTCCACTACACAGGCATGCACGTATAATGACACTCGGCCCTATACACACACTACGCAAGTTGCGTAGGACTGCGCAAGGTACACACTGGCCTCTCCCTCATGTGGGCCGGCTGGCGTCTGCCGGGATGGGCACTTGGATTACACCACATGAGCAGGATGGAGACATTTTGTGTTTGTTTTGTGTTCTTTTTTTTACATTTTATCCATGGTCACCATTCACTGCCATTGTAATGGATTTGGCTGCAACCCTGTTTTCTGCTGAAACTCCAGGATTGTTTTGTGAACTGAAGATCTTCACCCATCCTCACATCAGCATAGGGGTGAGTACATATTGAGTGGATTATCGTTCTGGGATGGAATATCGCTTTAAGGTCACAAACTGATGGCCGGGCATTCTCCTTCAGGATTTTCTGGTAGAGAGCAGAATTCATGGTTCCATCAATTATGGCAAGTCGTCCAGGTCCTGGAGCAGCAAAGCAGCCCCAGACCATCATACTACCACCACCATGTTTGACTGTCGGGGCAACAAATGAAATCATCATTTAAAAACTGCATTTTGCATTTACTCAGGTTATCTTTGTCTGATATTAAAATTTGTTTGATGATCTGAAACATTTAAGTGCAACAAAAAAGCGAAAACAGAAGAAATCTGTAAGGGGGCAAATACTTTTTCATAGCACTGTAGGTGGGGGCTGCCAACCTTGGTGGTAGGCCTTGATTTTTTTTTTTACGTGGCTAAACATGTTATGTTGTTGACCCTGTTCACAGCAGTACATTGCTTAGCTTCCTGCACTGGTATTCCTGCTGCCTCTCCAAAATGGAGGTGTGCCAACCGCCATCTACTGTAGTAGGGACTGTTCACCCTAAATTGAAAGAGACATATTTTTCCTCAGGCCTTTAGTGCTATTCATCCATCTAAAAAATTTTGGTGTGAGTTGCAGAGTTTTGGAGATATCATCCATGGAGATAATATAATGGAATGAAGTGGCACTCAGCTTGTGGTCCTCAAAGCACCAAAGAAGTAAATTTGAAATATTGTGTTTTTTCTCCCTCATGTCATGCTTACTCACACTGATTTTGGTCACCTCAGTACACAAGTGAGCACACAAACAGAAATTAAAATTCAGTTTAATTAGTCAAGAAAAAAACAGCTTGAGATCAAAAACTAAAGTAGGTTTGAAGTGTCACTGGGTTTAGTCTTCAGAGTTGACAGGCGAAGAGGAAAGATGAAGGACGAACAGTTGATCCTTCTCAGTTGTTGAACTAGGCCGCAGTATTTGCAAACATGTTTCAGTTTGTTTTTGGGCTTCCTACATGTCAGACAAGTGGAGTTCAGTGACTTCCAGAAAAATCTGACAATCAGAGAGAAGTTTAAAAAAACAAACCTTAGTATTTTCTCTGTTGTGGATGACTTGGTTGACAGTTTGCAGGACTGGGGTAGAGATACGTGCACAAAAGAAAATCTCACATTTGTGATCGGAGGGAAAAACGCACCTACTTTCAAATATTATTTTAGACATTTGAATCAACATGTTTTTGGATATGCACAAATATTGCAATGCTGTTCAAGAAGGTGATGAAATGAATGAAAGAGGGAGTTTGAGTTTGCATGCTTAGACATCTCTGCCACCAGTGCAAAACAAATGACTCACAGATACTTACTCATTCAAAGAACATTCAGCATTAATTTCAATTCTGATTAATGTGAAATGGCCAAACTAAAACACTTTTAAAAGTTTTTTATTTTTTTAAACGTATTTAAAAAGTTCAATGAATTGGTGAAATGAATTAAATTTTTGTGATTAAAAAGGTGTCTTCAGTTTACAGTATGTATTTATTCAATCCATTAATTTATAGTATTAAAATTAATATAGTGCCTTTCACAGTAGTTGAATTAATGTTATGATAAACAATACAGCAGTACTGTAGTGACAATTATAGTGATGTGATTATTACTGTCATAACAATGACAGTACTGTGGTACTACTGAAATGTATTTACAGCAACTTACCAGCTGACTGATGCCAGTAAGTTACTGTAAATTTACAGCATTTTTGTTACAGTGTAATATTGCCTATTTTTAGGAGTAATGGCTGATGAGATGTCAATTATCAGAACTTAACAGATGTAAGAAATGCAAGAAGTAATAAATTGTCTCTGATTTTTTTTTGCAAAAGAAGTTGAAGTACCTTGTTAAAATGGCTTCATGTAGCGCTACATCTTGACTTCATTTAGTATTCAAGGATTCATGAATATGCAAATAGTTCCAACCCTCTCCAGACACCCACCCCTACCCCTATATAGCTGCACCTGGTTTCTCTGTTTTGGTGGATAATTGCAGTAACTAGCTACATCCGGTTTCTCCTGTGGGCTGGGCATCGGCACTAATTATTTGTATCGTACCACCCCCTTGATTAAGTTTAATCTACGGTAATGCATCATGGTCTATAAGATCATCAAATGTCTGTAGTGTCACTGTCCTGTGAGAACCATGTATCTCTAAAAAGTCTGAAAAAAGCCTTTCTTCAGCTTTGTGGATTAAAAAGTATAGTATTTGCCTCTGGAATGTAGTGTAGAGGCATAAAGTTGGATAAAATAGAACTCAAGTAAAGTATAAAATAAGTACAGTACCTGATATAAATGCATTTAGTTAAAGTCCTCCACTGATTAAAACTCTGAACTAATGCAAGATGGAAATTAGTGGATTGACAGTGACTGATGATTGATTAAATAAGGAATTTAAAATCAGTTAACTGACTAATTACCAGGCATCAGACCCAAAACTCAGTGTTATGTTTTAATATTTTCTACATTTTATACATTCTAAAATTTCTTATTTATTTTAATTTCAATATTCACTTATCTTAAGATTCTACACAAAAATATAATATTCAATTCATATTGTTTTTTTTTTCTGCACTTCATTCTGTTCTCTATAGATACTTATGCTTTGACCGACAGATGGAGCAAACTGTTTGAAAGGAGGCGGGACTGTAGTGGAAGCACTCAGGTGTGGCTGTGTGGCAAATGGTTTATGTGGCTCTCCGGTCAGTTCAGAGGGCCCCTTTAGCAGAATTTTGCTTAGTCAAGACTGGCTCTGATTGACCTTAAAGAAATGTTGCAACACAAGTTTTAGCAATTATCTCAAAAATGACCTGCCATAAAACCATTGTTTTTCATAATTTTAATCTTGAAAGTCATTAGCATCTGGTCTTCCGGACTAAAAAAATATTCTTCACAACCTGCTTGGACCCCATTAAAACCTGCTTGTTGGTCTTATTTTATTTAATTATTTGTCAGGCAATATGCAGTAACATGATATGGCAGGATTGAAGTGTTGAAGTGTTTTTTTATGCTGAGAAGATTACACTAGATTAGTAGATTACAGTTAATTTTTACTTCCCTGTGGAAGGTGTGTGGGTAATTCAATGTGTAACTTGATGATTTTAGAGGTATTCCTGGTGAAGTAGTGTCTACACGACTCCTTACTGCTGCATGTTGTTTTCTGAAGTGCTGCTGTCTAATTCAGTAGTAAAGTATAGGAGTGTTTCATGAGTTCACTTTATATCAATTGTCAGAGCAGGTCTGCTTTTTTTCTCAGAAGTTAAGTCACTGTCTGTGATGTGGATTTATTCCAATCAGTTAAAAGATGCTTCAGTATACACACACTACCATGACATCTGGTGGAGAAATTCCCTCTGTGCAATCTCTGCTATCCAAGTCTGCATTGACAGCACACTGAGCAGTGATGCTGCCCTAAATTTCTTCAACACTTACTTCATGATATTCTCTTTGATTTTTGCACACTTTCTTAAAACACCTGGCTTCATTATGTGCTCTAAATTTGGCCTATACAACGAGGCCACCTGTAGATTACGCTTTGACATTATAGGCATCAAATAGGATGAAAAGGTCAAAGGTTAAAGGCTCCCTGATAGTGTTTACAAGGGATTGGCCAAGTGATGGGAGAAGAACCCATGGAGACTATTCACCAGCCACATAATTTTAATGATTAATTTAAGGATGATACAAATATAAATTGTACTTTTTGCACAGCTCAACCTGAAATCATGTTTTCTGTCATTGTGAGTGCTCTAAAAAAATGGAATATAGTTCCAAATATTTTTATTCACATCTTGTACCAAGATTTTGCATTATTTAATGAAATGTTAAAAAAAGTAAATGGAAGGGAAAAGGAAATCATAAATCTATTGATTTGTTTAGTCAGATTAATATATATATATATATACATATATATGTGTGTGTATATATATATATATATATATATATATATATATATGCAAGTTTACAAGCCAAATGTCCCTGTCTTTTTGTCTTTCTTGTCTACAAACCTTTTGAACAGCAGCTGAAATAAAAACTTTTAAATCTTGTGTAACAATAAAAAGGCCATAAAAACCTGGTATGTTTGTAAAGTATAAAATATTTGTAGAAATATCTGATAGTTGGTGTTTTGTATTGTTTCATGGCGTAATAATATTATGTAGAACAAGCCTTATTGATGCTTGATGTTTTTTTGTTTGTTTTTTTATCGTCTTACTATTGTTTTATGATTTAAAATGTATTAAATGTAAGCAGAGCACCATCGAAAATGAGACATCGGTCTCAATGGGTTTTCCCTGGCTAAATGAAGTTTAAATAAATGAATTTTTAGTATTTAATTACTTTTTAAAAATAGATTTTTTTTCATGGACCATATTTATTTTTCATTTTTAATTTATTTATCTTACCTCCTCACCTATGCTTGGCCCTCTGGCATGTTAGAATCTGTACATTTTTAATTTAATATTTTTTATTGTAAAAAAAATGTGTGATTTGTTCCTAAACAATTATTATACAAACAATAAAAATAAATATAATGAAAAATATTATTTTCATCAGGCCAAATGGCATCCTATTTGCCATATAAGCCTACTGAAAAACTGTTTAAAACACACTTTAATATTGTGTAACCCGCTATTTCTCGCCACAAGATGGCGCCTGGGTCCACTGCTGGGTTTGTGTTTTGAAGCTCCCTCCCTGTCGGAGGCTGACCTCTTTCCCGCGATGACAGTTTCCTGCAGGCTGGTTGAGACGGACTGCCTGTCCGCCCTCACAGCAAGATGTACTGAAGGGGAGACGGCTGGGTTATCAGGTTATTTATCCGGGCCGTCATGCTGTGGACCGGGCTGCTGCGGTGAATTTTAGTTTATTTTCCAGGGACGAGTGAATGTCGCAGGCGGATACCGGTGAGTGTGTTGCTTCCTCAGCGGTGAGCGTAGAGGAAGAAGTTGTGTCTTTTTTTCCGCTGGTGTTTGGTTTACGCAGTCCCGATACGTGTCACTCTGTGGGTAGAACGTCACGACAGACTCTGTTGAAAAAATCTGGGAGTTAAGAGTTGTTGTGCTTAACGGTAACATTATACACACTGTAACCAATGACTGAAGTAAATTTTAGATTTAATAGTCGATGGTCTTCAATTCGGCATAAACACAACAACACCAAACACCACACATTTCTGTAGATCCTGTACTCTCGTAACCGCTTTACGCTTGTGATTGGCATCTGCGGAGGTGTGTATTGGTGGCGTAAGATTGTGCTGACAGCGGCTGAGACACTTTTCAAAGTGAATTACTACTTTAATATAGTGTGTAGGTGTATAGTACATATGCCGAATTGAAGAGTACTTCAAAACGCTTCATAATGTTTAGTAAATTCCAATCCTTCAAGTTTGTAAATCTTGCTACTGTTCCCAGGGATTAATGTTTAAAAAGTTGGGATTTTTGCAAAGGAGTTTCGTATGACGTCCTCTCCATAGACGCTAGATGACAAGTTAAGACATCACCCTTTATGGATATGCAGCACAGGCTGTGTAAACATTACGGAGACTAAATGAACAGTATGTCCATGTAGTATACAGATAAAATAATAGATTATTTTTTTTAATTTATCGTGGATCAGGTTGGGATCATTTGTATGATACCAACTTTGTACTGCCAACTTGTTGAAGGGAAATAACTGTGAATTCTGAGCCTCTGCAGTAGGCCTGTTACTACATAATTCTCGATGATATGCCTTTTTCTGTACAAGTATTTCAGATAAATTCAATTAAGATTTTCAGTGATACATACTTGACTGGCTTTCTTACACATTGTATTATAGTGTTATTATACTTGTGTTGTTTTTCAGAATAATTCTAAATAGGGGTTGTTTTACAGGAAAGGAAATATTTGTACATTTTTCACCTGGTGTGCTGTCATTACACTTCTGTTCAGTGGTAGAACTTATCAGATAAACTAGTAAAACACAGTATCAATGGCACATTTGTAAGGCTCAATAGTTGTTGTCTTGTTGGTTTCTTTTTCATGCTTACTGTTGTTTTATTCCCTAGGCTATATAATCACTGGATCTCTGTGATATAATTGTTTGAACTTTGATCAGTGGAGATAAAATCTTGGAACATGAGGCCTCTGCTTTGCAGTGATGAATCAATTACAACTTTATAACCTGCTGTGTCTGACAAGACGCTAACATTTGTTGTAAATATTTGCTAAAAATGTCTTTCCAGTGAGAAAATGAGTAACAGGATGGAGGGTTCGGCGGGACCCGGTGTCAGGGCGAACGGACCCATCGCAGCGCCTAGCAGCCCTGTGAGCTCCGGCATAGGCCCACCTCTTTCCCCAGAGGAGCTGGAGGAAGAACAACAGTCATCTCTGACAGATGTCACCCAAATGTGGATTAAATTCGGCAAGACTTTTGCCATCATCTTCCCAATCTATGTGTTGGGATACTTTGAGTTCAGCTTCAGTTGGGTTCTGATTGGACTCGCCATGTTGTTCTATTGGAGGAAAAACTATGGCAATAAGGACTACAGGATTAACCGTGCCTTAGCATTCCTGGAGCATGAGGAGAAGGCAGTGAAGCAAAGTGTGTCTACTGCTGAGCTGCCACCATGGGTAAGTCCTTCAGCATTATTATATTGCTGTTACAACTATTTTGTCATTATAGCTTTGTGTTTTGACTCTCTTCCAAGTGTCACCCTTCCCGTGGGTGTTCTTCCAGCCAACATCAAGTATAGGATGTCAACATTGACTGTTTTGCCTGCCAAACTGGCTGATAGAGATAACTTGATTCCCTGTCATTGCCAAAATGTAACTGTAGTTGGTTTTCACACTGATTTCCTTTCCTCAGTTTCTTTGCTCAAAATAAATATAGTTTTATGTTCTCAGGGAAACCAGGGATTAGCACGATCCTACTTAACTTACTGTAAGGGAAAAAAACACCACAGACAGATTGTCCCTCCCACACTTTTGAGTTTGTTCCCACATCCAATCAAATTAAAGATTCAGGCCAGTGGCCTGTAATTTCCTTGTTTGGGTCATTGGTCAAGCTCTCCAAACTCCAAACTTGGGTGTGTGGTATTGAAACTGCATTGGAAACTTAAGCTGCACTTAAGGGGTAGTTTGGACCATTTGAAGTGGGGTTGTTGAAGGTACTTAAATCTATGTATTGCCTACTGTAGAAGCAATAGAGGAGTGCCAGCACAGAAGCTTAAGCAATGTCAGTTGTGGACTTAAAAAGGCCCATCTGAATAAATCAATATCAGGTTGTATCAATTATATTTAGAATATTTTCTCTGCTTACTTTGCAGTCTGACTGCTACGTAAATTTACCTCACAGAACACAGGAGTTGCTGATTGACCACTGCCTTGATCTGCTAGTTTGTTTGTGTTATTGTGTGACTTTTGTGAAGACGAACTTTTAAAATACCAAATGTACAATAACACAAACTAACAGGTCGAGGCAGTGGTACACCTGAAACTCCATGTTCTTCTGCAAAGTAAATTTAATGATTTTTCCAAAGGAGTCTGGTTGGTTTAAAGAGAGTGATATTTGTCTTATGTAACTGCAGTTTCCTGTCAGAAAAAAAACAGTCTAATAGCAAGGTAAAGCAATGAAAATATTCTAAATATAGTGTAAACTTAGATACATACCTCATATAACCTCACTTCTGCTATGACAAACATTCAGCTTCTAAGAGAATAAGATACTGAAATAATTTTAATGGTGGAAAAAAACAAAGTTAATATATAAATAAACAGTTTTTAGCAGGTAGATACTTCAAAATGGTCAGCAGTGTGAGACCATATGTTTCCCCAGAAGTTTTACAGTATTTAACTACATTTCTTCTGATGTTACCATATTTCTCAGATGATTTAGTGGTATTTTATCGAGGAAAATCAATGTGGTGACAATGAGAGCAGCCAGGGATTAAAAAAGGTGTGTCCTTCTCTGCCACTTTCATTTAAATCTGCAGGGCAAAAAAAACTTTGTTTGTTATCAAGGGTCTCGCAAATAGCCACTGGAAAGGTCACACATTCTGCAGTGTTGTTAAAAGGCACACAAGTACCCACATCAGTTTCAGGACTCTTTTTGATCATTTCAATCCCGTTAACCACCCGATGGAGTTGGAGTCCTCGATGAATAATTTACACATGGCCTCTGAGCCTGTGGGGCTCCCGGGGCTGGCACTGTTGGAGCAGGAGAGCATGAAACCTGCTCTTATTTTCACTTTCTGAATTCATACCCGTGGGGTGGTTGCCTGTCGGTGTGCCTTCAGGTTTTATCAGTGCCAAATTGAGGAAGCTGTGTGAGGAAGGAGGAGTCTGGCTGGCCACACACCTTCCACATAGCTGCCATTCTCTCTCTCTGTCGACTCATTCTCTGGACTTGTCATGTGGCAAGTTCTTCCAGCCCAAAACACTAGTTGCCAGCATGCAAGGAATGGAGATTACTATTGGGTGTGTACTCGCAGGACGTAATTGTGAGCAAACTGGTAACATTTGATCGTTAGAGCTAACTGTGCAAATGGCCTGTGTTGGCAAAGATCCATAAAAGCACAAGATTGTCCCAAAAGCTTTTTAAGAGCAGGAAAATGGATGGAAGGCTTTGGTTCAGTAATGCATCTTTCCATGTCTAATACCCAAGCTTCATGAAATTCACAAACATGTAATATCTGGAGGGATACTTAAAGACACAATTCTAAATGTGTGATTTGTGATAGTGGGCTATATACATAAAATAAACTTAAGAAGTCTGTGATTGAAACTTTATGCTGTACTGCAATTTACCCTTAGAGAATCAATGGTATGATTAGATTTTTACACTTTCTGCATTATTAGGTTCATTTATTGAAGTCAATAAAACAGCTCTCCAAAAGCCATCAAAGTTTTGATCTTTGCACATATGGACTTACAATCAGTCACTTTATTAGGTTCACCTTTATTGCCATTCAGTATAACAGCTCTGCCACAAATTCTGCCATCAAGAAGTTTATAATGTTAAGTTTTTGTTGACATTTTTGTAAATTCAACTTGTGTTATTTTGTTGTGTATCTGATTTTTTTTGTGCTCCCTATTTACATACACGAGGGGACAGAATATTAGAGACACCCATGAATATAATGCTGTCCTGTCTGATAGTTTGGATTATTTGAAGTGAAGTTGTATGAGATACTTATTGATAGTCGGTGTATCTTCAGTAGATGGTAGTCGGCACGATTGATTTGATTTATATTGTATAAAACATCCTGCCAGAGAAAACTCTCTTACCACCAGGTAAAGCACTGAAAATATTATACATATTACATACATTTAAACTGATATTGCCTTTGATAGGTGACTAAAGTACATTTTGCTGCTGACCCTGTCCACAGCAGTGCATTGCTGAGCTTCCTAACTGTTACTCCTGCTGCTTCTCCAAACTGGGGGTGTGTCAACTACCATCTACTCTTGGTAATACACTGACTATGGCTAAGCACCTCATTATACAAGCCACTTCAAATAATCCAAACTATCCCTTTAACTATCACTAAAACATGGTTGAATTAACCCCTCAACAAGAGTGTTGACAAAAAAACCATCATCAGCATTTAGGCATTGTAAGGCTAAATTTAATGGCAGAACAATTCTTTTGGATTTCATTAGATTGTACAGGTGTACCTAATAAAGTGACCACTGAGTGTATGTGTATGGACTTCATTATTACCACAGCCCTGCTGATGAGGAGGTGGATATAGCTTGTACCCATATTTGAGTTATTGACTCAGGATTGCTGAGTTCAGTTCAGGCCATATCAGTTTCAACATTATTCTACTGATTAATAGCCTAAGATTGCAACCACAGAAACAACACCGACACTTGATCTATGGCATTATTTGTAATTGGGTCTTAACAGTGTGTTTCTGAATTGTCAAGATCTTTTATGTAATTATGAAGCATTTCGAAGCCAATTCATCACCCACCCCGTCTCAGACTTGTGAGATTTACCCAGAGACTCAATGCCTCTGTAATAAGGAGGCTTGCTTCCATTGTGCAATAATGCTTTTTTTTACCTTCGATGATGATGCCAGAAAACTGAGAAGCTGAGTGGATGGCAGCATGCCAGCCGGACCTAAACACCCCACCCCCCACCCCCACCCCCGTCCTGCTCCCTTCACAGAGCATCCCATCAACACAGCCATTATCACACAGACCTTGAGAAACACAGTACTCAGCAACAACCCCAGGCCCAATACAAGACGCTTTCACTGTAAGCAGAGACACAGTCATGTCAAGCAGCTGTCATGTTTTGTGAGTCAGCAAGCTTATCTTTTCTCTTTATGTTGAATCTTTGACCACAGATGTTAGCCACACACAACGTGGCTAATGACATTTGGATGTGTAAACCAAACAGTGCTGATTGACAGCTCACTGTTTGCTGATTAAAGGGGAACTGAGAAACCAATAAAAGGATGTCTAAACAATGAATGTGTCCTTCTGACAATGAGCCAAGCAACCAGCAGTGAACTTTGACACTCAGACACTGTCAGTCTGCCCCCATCCTCCGTAAAAGATACTTTATCTGCTTCTACCTCTGTCCCACTAACCTCAAAACTCAGTGATTAGACACTTATAGAAAGTCCCTCAGTCATCATGATGCAGTTCCTCTTAACTACATCAAAGCTCTGGAATAAATAACTGTCATTAGGAGCCATTTTGTATTAATGTTAGTTGCTTGTAAAATAGTTCAATTAATTGTCTGGTCTTAAGATTAGTTTTGTCTGACCAAGAGTCCAATATCCAATCCCAATGCTCACATTTAAAAAGCTGAAAACAGAGTGTTGGATTTTGAAAAACATTTGTTAATAGAAATAGTTTTTTGTTACTTTTCTGTTGACAGGTTTCAGCATTAATGTTTTTTTCACTTGCTTGTTTTGAACCAAGAAAAGATATATCTGAGAGTCTGAAAACAGCATTTTCTGCCATTTGGCATGAAAAATGACATTAATGATCGATTGATTATCAAATAGTTTAAAAGTTTAATTTTATTTTCAAGTGTCAGCTCACTTGCCCGGTTGGACAAGTGTGTTGACACATTTACTTGCTTGGCATGGCATTTTACTTGCCACGGGCTAGCAGGCAATGTTCATTGTTGATTCGCTATGTTCATTGATTAATCAATTAACCAACCAATTCAGTGTTTCCCCTTTGATTTTTTTCAGCAGGGGGGAAAGCATTTGTTGTTCCTGGGTGTTTTGTTGTACAATGGTCTACAATGTTGTACAAAGGTGGTTAGTCTCTAATTTGTTAATCCTAAGTACTAACTTGTCAATAATCAAAACCATTCATACATAACAATGAGTTCAACATCTCTTAAGTTTACTGCTGCTCGTCAACCCAGTTTTTATTGTCCTGCCCCATCCTAGACTCACAAGTCATTCTCAACATGCTTTGCTCAGTAGAGACTGAGAACGATTAGTTAAAAAAACTGTACTGCAGAACCAATCCAAAGTCTTTAGTGTGGTTGTTATTGTGGCAGAAGTCGTGTCCCTATCTATCGTGTCTGACGAGGTGTGTTGTTAAAAAAAATGTAAGGTACGTAGGTATGTTTGCGGTTGTTCTTGCCACCATTCAATCAACTGATCCTTGCCTGTCTTGTTGTCCTTCTGTCTTACGCCTCAGCTGCAAAATTTTGACCAACAGTTGGACTGATATTATGGATCATGAGGAGGTAGATGTAGGCTGGTACTGACGACGCATCTCTCTTGCTCTTGTTTCGTATAATGGGCTACACCAGTGGCCCACAGAGCGACTGGCCCAGTGTGATTTCTCCCAGTGCTCCTGATGGCCAGTCCAACTGTGTTCTGCCCTGTTTTGTCACTCTGCCTGAACAGAAAGTGCTGTACTCGTGCTGTAGTTTATTTGGTTGTCATCATGACTTTTCACGTGATTGACATCCTGTCACTGTTCCAGGTGCTCATCCTGTAAGTGGAGAGAGAGCAGATGACCATTTGTTTGAGTTCAGCTGAGCAGACAGCTCAGCAGCAGAGTCGTGCAATTGCAACTTCATGACATTTCATGAAATTCTGTAGCAGTTATGGCAATACAGATGCTGCAGCTGTAAAATATAGGCTGTGAAATAGATAATTTCAGTCCTGCTTGAGACATACTCATAGACATAATCATTTTCAATATGACAACCTCTGCCTACTTCTCCACATTAAAGTTTAATGAACTGAAGTATTCCCTATGAAAGAAAAGCGGCCACTTTATTTGAAGAAAAATACAAAATTCACTACATTTCAGAAATTATGGTTATATACCTGTCCTATGGCCGGGAGGGGCTTTGCAAAAGACTATGTAATGTCCAAAAGTTATTCAAAACTACAGTAATTTCAGGGTGAATGAATGAAACCTTGAGTTGCTTATCTAACGATTGCTTATAATATTAGGGCTCACATCAAATCTAAGTCTCAAGTGGTGATGGATTGTGTGAATATTTTCACATGGTCTAGTCCAGAGGCTTTCAAAGTAGGAGGTGGGCCTCCCCAGGGGGGCTCCAAACAGTTTCAGGGAAGGCTCAGTGAATGGAAGTGAAAAATATCACATGAGTTACTACATTAGTTATTATAGGGAGATCACATAGACTAACCTAAGTGGGTGTGATTTGGTTTAAGAGAAGAGAGAATTTTACTGTTTTTTCCTACTTCCCCAAGTCCCTGGCCTCGTCTTAAACACCACAAATAAACACTCCAAAAGCTAAAGATACTCAGTTTCTAATTATATAAATGTGGAAGCAGCAGGTGTTTTTGTGGATTTTTGCTGGTTTCAGTGAATTTCATTGCATTCATAAACATTCTCCTAATTTAATCACAATGTCACTTAATTGCACAGTGGCAGACACAATGGATAGAATGCCATATAATGTATAAAACCAACATGCACTCAGTCTGTATGTGAAATCAACAAAATGAAGCACATCAGCAACACACTGGCAAGCAGTAAACCAACAGTGATCATCAGTGAAATATGGATTTTGGTGGAGAGCCTGTTGTCTTGGCTTGCTCTCTGAGAAAATATGTCTAGAATGGGGCTTGATAGGCAGTGTGGGCAGCAGCTCATAGTTAAGAGGCCAAGAATGCCTGAGGTAATGGTATCTTAGTGAAGACAAACTGACTCTGCGTGACTCCCTCACTGCTGTCAGACCCCAAAAGATGCATCTATAAATGATTTGTTTTCAGGAAAAGATGAAGTATTGGTCTCACTGATGTTCAGGAGTATGTAAAATTATGTAGCGGAGTTTAACCTGGAATGGCCTCATCCATGGGTCATTAAAATCAGTGGTCGCAGTAACCGATAACCATGACTGCTTTTTAAGATTTAAAATTAGTGTATACCACCAAAAAGATGTCTCAGACACAGATGTTAAAACCCTTTGAGGGGAAACTGTAGGCAGCAGTGTAGAGGGTCATACAAAAGGTCATCATTAGCCGTTCCACAAACTTAATTATCCTACAAGTTTCTGCCTCATGACCTCAAATTTAAGTCATGAAAAAAGTGGATCTGAAGAATCAGAATGAAAGTATAAAGAAGTGACTTCTGAACTTGAAATATGGTGAAAACAACAGTCACTACACCGCAAGAAAAATGTCTGTCCTTTAATTTTTAATACATTTTTGTCCTTTTCATTCTAATTTCATCACTTTTTCTCATCACTTTTTCTCTCAAATCATTCTATCTTATGCAACATTACTATCAGAATGACAAGTTCTTTTGAGAGAAGCCATTCTCTGTCTGTTCACTTTCAGTTTTCACACAGTCTGTAACTCAGTGTGTCCATCCATGATTACTCGATTGCCCTGTAATCCTTTGATCCATACAAGCTGGAAAATCATAAAGTTTGTGACGAACGGAGCAAAGATAAGAATCCTGTGTGCAGTCTTTAAAGCTTAATGTGATTAGCAATGCATGACATGAAATAATTGATTTTTTTCTGTGTAGCATCATTCTAATTTTGAGAAACTAGCTGGCACCACCAGCCACAGGACAAATACTGTAAACCTTTGAATGCCTTTTATACATATGTTATCACTATACACCACTTCGACATCAGTTCAGCTGGAAGTAATATACTATAAAAACTGAATATATTTGACTGCAGAAATATAAAACTTAATGTAGAATTTAGGCTCAGGGCAACAGAGGCCATCCCAGGGGACTGCTGCCTGTCGGGGCATGATGAATGTGGGGTGAGAGTATGATGAAATGTCTGCAACAACAGCATTACTGAGAAGGAATGAGGTCAGTAAACTAAAGGTCTGGAAGCTTTACACAGGCTGCAGGATATAGGCCACAGGTTTATATTGTAAAACCAGTAAAACCATATTCCTGTGAACGCTGAGTGTCGTGACTGGGTGTCATTAAATAGAAATCAGGCCTTCATGCCTACCAACTGCAAGCTGCTGACTTGAGAATGTTTGAAAGTTGACTTTAGAGTTGTTAAATTGGCTTTGGATTGGTTCTGATTGCTTTATCACATTTAACCTAATCAGAAGAATTGACAATAGAACAAAGGTGAACCAGATGAAAACCAGTACTGTAATGTACATCTATGACCTCCCCCAGGTACAGCCCAGGTAATTTAGACAAAATATCTAAAAAAACAAAACAAACAAACAAAAAAAAAAAAAAACAGTGAAGACAAGCTTTGCCACGAGTTTATTCAAATGCACTCTGGGGAAAACAGGTTAAGATGAAAACTTTTTACATTTTAAACAATTGTGGCTAGGCTGCTAATTTTGGTCTAATAATAAAGTGTTAATTTATCTAATCTATCATTGGATGCCATCCTTAAAACATAGTTTTGTCCTGTTTTCTTCTGCTTTTGGGAAAGCTCATGCATGGATAACAGGATGTAATAAATTGTTTATTTATTAATAGTTTGCACTTCACTTTGTTCAGTCTTGTAATTCTGTTAGCTTGTCACCAGCATCCCTCTCACCATCCCTAACAAGTTTGCATACCTGCATCAGATGAATTATGTCAGTGTTTGAGTCAGAGGAGTGTGGTTGTACTGGGCAGTGTGTGTAACTATGAATATGAAGTTGGGTGGCGCAGGAAAACTCAGGCAAACCCAGCAAACCGTTTTCCTTTGACAGTGAAATGTTAAAACAACGTGTTTTGAAACAGCCTGACTTTGTCGTCAGCCTTTCAAAAGACATATGGAAAGTCACTGTGACCGCGGTGTAACTGTTTCCCTCTGCGTTCCTGTTTCTCTCCACCTTCTCTTCGTCTCTGTGTGCTTGTATGACATGGCATGGGTGGGGCTTGCCCCGTCTTTTGATGTGCCAAAGGGCGGGACTCAGCTCCACAGCAGAGAATGGAAACAATGTGGAGACAGAAAGACCTTGTGCTGCTCTGTCCTGATTTTACCTACAGTCTCTAAGTGTTTGGACTGTTTGCTTTTAACTCTGTTCTTCAGCACATTGGATTTGAAAAAAGATCATTACTATTTGATTAAAATGATGACATTTATCTTTGTTTTGGGGTGTTTACATCCACATTTGTTAAACTGAGTACAAATTGTTGACTTGTCTGTTCTGTACATACCCTCCAATAATAAAAAGCCTTATTGTCAACTCTCTCCCTCCTTTCCCCTGCACTCATTATACTTGGCAGCAGTTTTTATTCAATTTAATTGACAATAATGTGCATAAGTTATGTATTCTTTTACATCAGTACTTGTAAATTTTAACTTTATACACTCTGAACTTGAGCAACTCCTCTGTCCCTGTCCACTCTTTTCTACTGGAGTGCTTTGCATGTTTAGTATGTAAGTAATGCCATTGAAAACTGTGTTTCTGGAGAACAGAAACTTGCAGCTGAGACAGAGAAGTCACATCAAACTTAACAAAAAATAGTTAATTGTCCACCTCTTTTACAAACTGGGGAAATCTATTTTTTTGTTGCCATATCCAACAATTAATTCTAAACCTGGAGGGCTTGTTTTTTTTGCGGGCTGAATCTGGTCTTAAGGCCACTACATTAAGGATCTGGATTTAAAGAGTCCTGATACTTAGTTTTCAGGAGTAATACAGGAAGTCAGGTCAAAACTCTGCCTGGTTCTGGCTGAGCGGGGACCACGGTACGATAATGTCAAATATTCGGTTTCCATTCAAATGTATTCAAACTATTTTGTCCCCTGAGGGAAATTAAGCTTGTCACAGGGTTTACAGTGAAAACACATAACAAAAACACAACATGCTGTGAGAGCACAGTGAAAGAGTTTCAGCAAAAGCAGTTTGAAAGTGGACTGATTCTCGCCAATATTTTACAAAAAGTATCCCAGAAATTTGACAAAATGTTACACTGACAGGCTAAATTGATTGTGAAGTTTTCAAAGCTTAAATGTAAGATTGTCTGTCCAGGAAAAGTAGCATTAGTTTGTGCAGTTTGAGTTGATTTTTGTCTGTTTAGAGCATAGGTGAGGATGTCTGTATGGCACAACATTATCTTTTTCTGGAGCCACATTCATTTTAATTCCAAACAAACTAAAATCCAATCAAATTAAAAATATTTTTATGTATAATTTTTGTTTTACAACCCAAATTAGGTTATCAACAACATACACTGTATAAAGCCCACTATAATGATGCAGGGAGCTGTTGTAGCTAACTACAGACTCACAACTGCAGGTTGTGTAATCAGAATCTATTAAACGTCAAAATCTACCCTGGTTCTGTCTCTCCACCCTCAGCACAATAGAGCACTCAGATTTCCTCGACTGATCTCTCTCCTGGCTGCAGTCTGCCCTCCTCACATCCTCGACAGCTCGTCTCTCCCTCCCTCCCTCGCTCTCTAAGCCTAAATATAGACGTCAGCATGGACCAACCGTCTTGTCATATAGGTTTCTGGTTTCTGCACCTTTCAACACCTCCTGCAATTTGACAAGAAGCTGATTGAGCAGCTTTCCTCGTTGTTTTTGTTGTCACCTTTGAGAGGAGAGTCACCGTGTTCCCACCGGAAACGGGGGTGGATTATTAGTCAGTAGGCAGTGATTGAAGATAGATTTAGAAAGATGGCAGGAAAAAGCACTTTTGCTCTTAATTTGTCAGTTAAATTAGTAAATTCCTGCAGTACTCGACAAGATTATTCATCCCCTCCACACCTCTCTGTCTCTCTCTCCCATACACACACAAACATACGCATGCATTGTATGGGGGGGGCGTGGCTGTAAAGGGAGGTTAGGATTTCCAAACAGCTGTTACATAGTTTGACTGTGAGTCTCACCCACTTGACTCGCTTTGACACAGAGAAACACTCGTGCACACGCGTGACAAAAAGGGATGCCCCAACCCTGTACTGATCACCAATAGAGTTTTCAAATGAGATGGAGCACCGGTTCTGGAAGGATTTTTCCCCATTCTTTATTCCACAAACAAACAAGACTCTTCTATTATAATGACTCCATAGGTTTATATTCTGGCCTGATTCGTTGACCGAATCAACCTGAGGAATCTTGGGGTTCACAGAAATTTCACAGTAATCTCCCGAACCTCTCATATCGTGTGAGAGTCTCTACAGAAGCCATTTACTACAAGTCTGTTCTCTTTGGTGTTATTGACGTTAGGGGGCACTGAGTTGGAAAACAGCTCTGTGTATAAAGAAATGCAAGTGTCTGTGCTAATGTAGACATGTTACTACAGGCAGATGAAACATGATCCAGGGAGGCCAGGTTGGGTAATACATCCATAAATTTGCAGGCAGCAGTTTATAACACTGTCAGTCAGGATTTTAAATCCCGAAAGTTATCATGGTGCTTAACTTGATGACTGTGAGATAAGCAGTGCAAATGCACCATTCACACAAAGTTATGAATTACACCTGGAATATATGCCAGCATGTATTTTTAAAGCAAAGCAAAGCAAACCAAAAATAAACGTATTAGCGTTATGTGTCAGCTGTGATATAAACAAGAATAAACAAAAAACAAACCAAAACAAAAAGAAATGTTAGCGTTCATAGCTTATATAAATATAAAGGACAAATAATTCTTGAATTTGACAGAAAAATAGACTCCTAGATCTCCTAGCTCTCTAAGCTTCATTAGCTCTCTGAGCTTGCAGCATGCTAACACAGATCCACAGGACTTGCAGTTGTTCAGTAACAATTGGGATGTTCTTCTGCTTAAATTTTATTTCCCTCACTTATTATTTATGATGACTTTGTAAAAATCAATGGCTGGGAGTATTTATACCACATCTCAATCACTGTATATGTATGTTTTTATACCATAGAAAACTTACTAATGCATTTTTGCACTGAGTGGGATTTTTGTAGGTAGTCTGGTGGAAGACAGTACTGTTTCTCAAAGAGCTCAAGTTTTTGGATTGTCTGCTAAGAGCATGAGGAAGGAATGAATGACCTTAAAAAAACCTTTGTCCCTTTTCACATGTGGTGCCATTGTTGCTCTAAAAAGAGAAATATTACCATTTTTTTTAGGAAATGACTCAGTTTCCTTGCTTTGTCGCTCTATGACAAAGCAAGGAAACTATACATTGTACATCATCGTTTATTATTTAATTCTTAAAATCCTTTATTGCACTTTGGTTTCCTCCTCACTGTTTGGTTCATATTTCGGCAGTTTCATTCTTTGTGAGCATTGAGTCATCTTGGCTGCTTTGTTAGAAACTCTTATGTGTTATTTCCTGTTTACTTCGTTTGAATAACTGGCATTTGCTTTTTGAGTTTTAACTGCACCTTTTTTTTTTGGTCTGGGAGTTTCCTTTACTTTTTAGCCATGTACTGTTTCAGTCTTGGCTTTCTGTTGTTGCTGTTCACTCCAAAAAGGGAAAGAAACTGTGCTACTGCAGCTGCCTGTTTTATTGCACAGATGAGTCATTCTTTCCAACTTTTTGCTCCATGGTTCCAACTGCATTGTTTTGTTGTGAGATCGGTCAAGTTGCAACAGATGCAGCCACTGTAGCTGACTCCTGTGATTTAATGCAGGTACCTACCAAAGTACCGAGCTGCGACAGATCACAGCCGCATCTGCGGCAGCTTCCCTTAAAGTTCATCCATGAACGGACTTGTGTTCACAGTGTAAACATAGACGACCAACAATTTGAGATCCATTTATGTTTGGCTTCATTCCAGTAACTCTGACCTCTCTGTCCTCTAGACTACAGTTGGACAGTGATAATAATGACATCATGACAGAGATGTCATGTGTGGTGTATGTTTCCTGATGTTTGGGCCTGGCAGCTGGTAGAATTCACTTCCTGTCTGAGTAATCTGAGACTGGTAGCACATTGGATTCAAACAGTAGTAACAGTAGTAAAATAAGACAGATATTTGTAGTTGCAGGGCTGCAACTAACAGTTATTTTCATAGTCGATTAATTGGTTGATTATTTTCTCGATTCATCAGTTAATAGTTGTTTGTTTTAAAATGTCAGAAATGGTGAAAAATGATGATCAGTGTTTCCCACTCATAACCCAAAGTTTACTGTCATAGAGGAGTAAAGGAGTAAAAAATATTCACATTTAATCAGCTGAAATCAAGCTGCTTAATTGATTTTCAGCATAGTTGGCAATTAATTTAAGAATCCATTAATCGTTGCAGCTCTAATTTGTTCCACTATTACTTTTGATTAAGTGGATTTTGTTTTTATATGTTTTAGACATTGTTTTGGCCTTTTTGGCCTTGGTGCAAAGTGCATTTCCATCAGGACAATAAAAGTGAAACGCAGAAGTTTGTCAAACCCTTATCAACAGCAGCATAGAGCTCCTACCATAAAAAGAAACAGAAAATTTGTTCAGTTTCTCTCTGTAACAATAAAATTTATTTTCTGTATTATAACAAAATGCTTTTCACATTATAACAAACTATTATCATGCTATAATTACACCTTTTTCGATATCAGACTTTTGAGCCTGATGCCAATCAATATTAATATTTAAGAGTTTAAGACATTTTTCTTGTAAAAAAAAAAAAAAAAGACTCAAATTAATTAATTGATTATCAAAATAGTTGGTGATTATTTTAATAGTTGATTAATAATCAATTAATCGTTGCAGCTCTGCTACACACCAAATCATTCTATTTGAACATGAAACTTTTTGTATCATAACAGTCCATCAGCCCATTTTGTAATGCAAAGAAATGTTCTGGTTAACACCAGATACCAACGTAAGTGGTTAAAACAAGACATTTCTCATTTTTCTTTCAGTCATTTGCACTTCATGATGTGTTGTCAATTGGTTATGGACTCATATTTTTCCACTGTTAACGAACTCTTCATCTGTTAATAAGATATAGGCCTAATGAGCAGTGAATGGCTTCATAGGACCTTTGTGAAAGACTTATACAGTTCTGTTCAGCATTCTGTCAATATTGTTATCTGATTTTTTTTTCTTTGTGAGCAGACAACTGAGATTTTGTTTTTTGAACACCAGGAGGAACACCACCTATGTAGTTAATATTATTCCAAGTCAAGAAGCCTCAATGAAGCAGAGGAAATATGAAAGAAGTTATAGGCACTTAGTACAGTAGAGTACAGCAGAGGAAACCTTGAGGTGAACACGTTTACTATGCACAGACTCAGACTTACAGATAAACAAGTCATCAAATGCCATCATGCCTCATGAAATCCATCAACACTCGCACAGAGTCCAGAAAAAGACTTGTTGTCAGTGTTGTATAAATAGTAGTTGGAATTTTAATGTGAAGAAAAACACCACATGCCGCTGACAGTGTGAGCTTGTTTGTTTATGCGTAGGATGCAGAACAGTGTACACGTTTTCCTGGATGGCTTCATGTGTCACACAGGACCACATGCGCTGTGTTTGTGTGTGACAGAGTGACCTTGCATTCTTGTTGAGAAGATTCATGCAGCAGGCCGTTGTCAGTCTGTACTTGTTGGACTGTTTATCTTTCGAGTAAAAGAAACACTGTCCTTATGTGTAGAGCAACATTATGTGGTTAGCATACTTAAAGGGAAGTAAAACTAAAGCGATGTGTTAATAACACTGAAAACACTTTGAAATGATAAAAAAAGAATATTTTTATTTTATAGATTTTTATGCAATTCACCTTCCTTATGTTTGTTTGCAATTTTGATAAATTGAATAGTTTGTAATAACATCATGGATCTGATCTGGACACCTTTTTTTTCCAGAGAATACACAACAGTAAAATAAAGAAGCACTCATACATAAACTATTTATTAATGTGTTTAGAGACTGAAGCGTTCCTGATTCACCCAAACAAACTCTCTGTTCAGATGCATTGTGTTTATGGCTATATTCAGATGTTCTCATTGAGGGTTTGTGTGTATCTGCCTCAGGAGTGTTAGTGCAGAATCCTCCCAGTGTGTCAGTTATGTAACAGGTCTGTCATAGCTGACTTCCAGTCGTCCTCAACAGCTCTGATGCTGCAGCACTGACGTCCTGTCACGCCGCATCTCATTGTGTCTTTGTAGGCTTTTAGTCCTCCCAGGTAGTCAACAGCATAATTTCTTTGTAAGATATCCATCATTTTACAGAAAGTGATACTTGGTAAATCCCACATTTGTCACTTTTTATCCATGCTACCACGATCTGTCAGTCGATTGATCCACCAAACAAAATGACATTCCTGGGCGACGTATCCTAATAACTTGATGATCCTCTTACTTTTCCTCTAGCGTCACCATGAGGTTGACATTTGTGGTTCTGAGTTAAATGTTTAAGAAAAGTGTTTGAAGGATTGCCATGAAATTAGGTACCCTCCTCAGGATGTACTGTAATAACTGGTGATCTTTTAACTTCTTCTGTAGGGAAACCGACGGGTCAATTTGCCCAATTCTTACTAGGGATGCACCGATTGACCGGCCAGAGACCGGAACCGGCCGGTCACCGGTCAGGGCCGGTCAGGCTGAAAACCGGCCGGTTCCGGTCAGCGTCACATATCCGATTCTGTGCTTGTCATATTCGCACACATACTCTGCACGATGGTCACGTCATGCGCGCAGCACACACTGGCCGTAATGTCACACCCACCACAGCGCTGATCATAGCAGCACACACTCAGTCATATGCTTGCATGAAGTCAATGTTAGCGACAGACTCCAAGAACAGGATAACAACGAGACAGAACAGCTGACGGTGTCGCCAAACAGCCGTAAACTTTCTAGCTCTTCGGGCTAATGTTAGCCAGCAGCAGACTGCTGTTCACAGACTGACAGTTAAAATCTCACCTCCTGTTCTGGCTGAAGAATAAACAACCTGTGTTGATGCGTCTCCTCAAACATTTTCTCATCCAGACTCGTTTAACTTCTGCGTCTGTTTTTCCTCACTGCAAAGTTTTACTGCAGCAAACTGCTGCACCGTGTCAGTCTCCGGTTTGTTTACATCGGCTTCTACACAAGATTACGTGAAATTGCGTCCCGCGAAATCTCGCGAGATCGCATTTCCTCTAGTACGTAATACTGATTTAATCTTATAATAAGGCCTGGCTGTAATCTGGAGGTTATTTAATAGTCAGTGTTTTATTATGAGCATCCAATTTAGTTTTACAAGAAAAGTTGTAAAAATGTTTGTGAATGCTGTCAATTATGTTTCTTAGAAAGACTGAAAATTGGAATCGGCCAAAATTGGAATCGGCAGGTCAGACCCTTAAAAAAATCGGAAATCGGAATCCGCCAAGAAAATTGGAATCGGTGCATCTCTAATTCTTACTTTATACTTACCAAATACCTGCAAACCTAATGACAGCCAGCCTCAGCTGTACCTTGTGTTTAGTGCTAATTGAGGGAACTTTATTGTCACTTATACAATCATACAGAGTACAATGTACAGTGAGATTTAGTCTCTGCATTTAATGTATCCCAGGACTAAAACTAACTTTGGTGCAAACAGGGTGATTTTCAAGTCTAAAAAACACATAAGCAATATGATATGCAAGAGGCTGGATGAGGATCTTCCCAAAAAAGATCAACTAAGCAAAGATCCACTGAACTATATTAAGTTTGGTTTCCAATGAATTCTTTGGAAGGTCCTTTGTAATCTTCATATTTTCGTCGGTCTTACAGTGTGTGTGCATGTTTGTGGGCATTTACAAGCTGCACCAGAGACTATATTTTGGTCAGTAAGACTGGGTGCTCTGCCAAAGTGAACTGGCACGGATAGAACAAGACACATTATACTGTATCAAAACAAAGAGGATGCAGTGTGTTTATCTGTAGTAATTAGGCTTTACAAAGAGACCTGTCACACATGCTCTGTTGTAATCGTGGGTTTGCAGTTTGCTGCAAAATGAAATGCACAGTTTAATGTGTTTTTTTTCTGATTTTATACTAATATCAGAAAGTCTCATTAATATAAATGGGGTAGACAAAATATTAGAAGTGTAGTGCAGTGAAAGGATCACAAATTAAACCCTCAACAATGACATTATGGCCCTCACGAAGGCAGGGTGTTGTTTCACAGACAGTTTTCTACATTAGTATTAGCGAGGTATACATAATAAATTGGCGACTGGTATACCACAAGGAAAGAGATGCTATGTAGTGACTCAAGGGACTGAGAGATACACTATTTCTTAATATTCTGTCTGGCAACTATGGCTCTGAATTTGAATGAGTTTCTGATCTCTATACAATAGTCTGTGCTTCTTTTGCTTTCATTTTGATCTGTGAAATTGCAATATGGCTTTCTGTAATTTCAAATCACAGGAGGTGTAATATTTGTAAAAGGCAAAATGTGTGTCAAAAACTTTTACATTAATGAATGTCGTGAGGCAGAGATTTCCTGTCCCACGAATCAGATTCTACAGACTTAAAGAAAAGCATCTTCATTTGCAAAAAAACTACACCATAGTCATTTTAGCATTATTTTCAATCAAAATAAGAATGATGTAAAAATTATCATTATCTCTAATAACACAAATAATATCACAATTGCTGTATCAGTCAAAATAATCACAATTAGATATCTTTTGTAAAATTGTTCAGCCCTATCTATGAGCTCTAAAACTAGAATAAAAACCAGCTGAGTACACATGTGAAGGGCTCACACCTACACTACACTAATGTCAGAACGTAGGAACAGACAGGAAACGAGTCCTTTTTGATCAAACATGGAAAAGTCATGGAATTTTACTATATAAATTTAAATCATTGATCTAACTGTTGCCTGTCTTTCTCTTATTACAGGTTCATTATCCAGATGTGGAGAGAGTGGAGTGGCTGAATAAGGTACACACACTCACACACACACACACAGACACAGTCATTACCTTTATCTGTCTCTTCCCTCGCCCACTGGTGTACTCTACATCAGGTGTCGTTCGCCTGTTAGCTAACAGAGGCAGACAGGTAGGCGATATAAATAGGATCTGAATCTGGAGCTCTGCTAGACCCTGACCCACTGCTGCCACCTCCATGGAGACAGAGAGAGAGATGGAGGGAGGTGGAGAGTGATATATAAAGAGACCTAGAGAAAGAGAGACAGATTGGCATCTGGAAGAGCATCACTTACTGTAAATGTTCAGGTGGAGTTCCAGTAAGAGCTTAATGGATGTAGATGACTAGGAAAAAAACTTTTTAATATCCAAACATGATAGACTGTTTTTCATGTTTGCAGTCATGTTGTATTTGTCTTTTATGGTTGTTTACACAGAGTCTGATTTAAAGGGGCAATAATAAAGATTTATGGTCCTCCAAAGCACAGAATTACCATAATTTTATCTGTGAGGTGTTGATAACACTTGATCAATATCAGTGATAACTCCAGCCGACTGGAGATGAAGAGCTTTAAAGTGCCTTTCCAATGAATCCCTAGGTCTAATCTGTATGCATATTGGAGCTGAATTAATGACTTCATTTTGTCATTCGTCAGTAAATTGATCAGCGACAGATTTGATCATTTTCAGTGTAATTTTATGCAGCGTCAGTTCAGTTTAGATTAAATTAGCATCCTGTGTTTGCACTTGCCCGTGAACACAGGGTTGCTGTTTACAGCCTCTCCAGTGCAAAACTAAACTTGCTTTTCTCTCTTTATAGTGATTGTAACTTGAGTTATTTGTAGGGTTGCCCCCTGAAAGACAAAGATTAGAATCAGTCGACCGAGATTCTCCCAGTGGTTTTGTTTTTCCTTTGTCAGTCGGTGTGCAGTACAGTAACAAGATTAAACAGAGACAGCTTACTAAAATGCACAGGAAGAACATTTCACTGAGGAATTATTATAGTTTTGTATTGGCTTGTGCACTTATAAAAACCAGCACCAGTGCATGACAGCATGCACTGGTGGTTTACTGCTGAGAGAAGGTGAAACAAGTGGTTGATAAACAAGTTTCTCTTCTTGTTTTTTCAGTTCTTGATGACACAGAGAGAGATTAAAACATGATTCTTACTGGTGAAACATACTCATGTAGGCTGATGAAAGGATTTTAGTGTGGCGCACTGAACTACAAAAAAAGGAGAACCACTGAATCTTCGTATTGATCAGCCAAATTTGATTCTGAGTCAGGTACAGCCCTACTGTTTAGATATTTTTACCTTTCCCTAGAGTAAGTAATCAATGCAGCTGTAGGTCAGACAGTTAGTCCAGACAGTGGAGTGGTTCAGCTGTTCATATGGCTTTTGGACAAAGGTTTGTGCCAAATAACTCTAATGTTGTCAAATACAATATGAAGACATCATTTTTGTTGCTGTTAATTTGTGATGAGGATTTGTCATCACGAACATACATTAAATAATCAATCGCTTAACTTAAAAAAAAAAAAAAAACACCACCAAAGTCTTCAGTTAAAAATATATTTGTAAGTTTCAGCTCTAAAGATTATGAGGATTAATAATGATCAATGTTTTTAAAGATTATATACAAATGCACGTAGTGTAGCCATTTATATTAGTTCAGATTCTCTCGTCATGCATTTATGTAACATCTACTGCATCTTAATTAGTGCTTTACACATATATTGCACAAGTCTGTGTGTCTGCCCAATATTAATAAAGTACACTGGTCTCTGCACTGTTTTACATTTAATCCATATAATATTGCAACATAAATCTGTATTGTCTCCAAACAGTGACATACCAGATCATTCCCTGTCTCTTCCCACAAATAAAAACAGAACATAGAAATTCCTCCTTGTAATTTAAGTCCACCGAGCATGCAGTAAAAACAGACTTCTCCAACGATTTCAGGCGTATTTCAACAACTAACAGTGTTACCAAGAATGTGTTCATCTGAAACCAGTCTTAGCTCTAGGCAGGTCTGGACGTGATATATTTGTCTAATTCTTTCTGTCTCTCTCTGTCCTCCCTCAGACGGTGAAGCAGATGTGGCCGTTCATCTGCCAGTTTGTGGACAAGCTGTTCAGGGAGACAATCGAGCCGGCGGTGAAGGGCGCCAACCCTCATCTCAGCTCCTTCTGCTTCACCAAGATCGACATGGGCGACAAGGTGACGAGACACCAACACTGTGATGATGAGATTAACACATACAGTACAGTGCTTGGTTTGTGAAGTAATTTGAACTGAAACTAAGTTCTCACAAATAAATCAAAGGCTCAGAATGTAAAAACAAGAAAAGAAGACTGTTGTAGAGCACTTTGTCAAGTGGTAACAATAAAAACAGAGGTGATGATCGCCATGATGGATGATACAGTCGAAATTAAATGAAAGAAAAACACAATGAGAAATAAGAAATACTGCAGTATGATTTGGAAAATGTTTAGTATGAATATACAGTATTAAAAGGGCTAAAACATGCAAAATGACTGGTACACTCTGAGAAATAAAGGTGCTGACTAGAACCAGAAAGCGTTCTTCGGATTGTCCCCATTTCATAAAGGTTCCTCTTGGAACCTTTTCAGAGAATTCTACCTTGAACCCAACATGAACTTATATCTGAAACCATCTGCAAAATGTTCCGGCCAGAATCATCTATGAGAGGTTCTCCAGAGAACCTTTTTATAATCCAAGGGTTTAATCTAGAACCCAGCCTAAGGATTCTACAAAAAGCCTTTTTTATATTACAAGGGTTTAATCCAGAAGAACTCAAGCAGGGGGTTCTACTCAGACGTTTTTTAATATTCCAAGCGTTTTATCTAGAACCCACTAAGGGGGTTCTGCTGATAACTTTTTGTCTATTCCAAGGGTACAATCTAGAACCCACTGAGGGGGTTCTACTGAGAACCTTTTTATATTCTAAGGGTTTTATCTAGAATGTAAGTAGGGGGTTCTACTGAGAACTTTTTTTTTTATATTCCAGGGGTTATATCTAGAACCCATCCAGGAGAGCTACTGAGAACCTTTTTATATTATGGTACAAAGAACCCTTGATGAAAGAGTTCTTCAAGGATTTCAACAATCTTTGAAGAACTCTTTCTGCCAAAAAGGGTTCTTTGGATGAAAATGGTTCTTAATGGAACCACTGACAAACCCTTTACTCCAAAACAGGGTTCTTCAGAAGAAAAGGAACCTCAGCCCTTCAAGAAGAGAACCCTTTTGGAACCCTTATTTCTAAGAGTGTTTGATTTGTTAGTACTGCTGCTCATAGCTTCAGTCAGAGTGTAGGTGCTCAGATCTTTTATTGCTGTGTTTCTATTTTTGTTTTTTTGTTTTGTTTGTTGCTGTTGAACTTCCATGAACTGAATTTTCTCTCCTGTCTCCATTTCATAAGATTGTTTGCAGGAGGACAAAAGCACCAAAGTGAAGTGTTATCTGTTATGAAAAGCATTCCTCCTCCTGTTAGCACCAAGCTGTTTTCTGTTTGTCTGTTCTGGATTAAACCTCACACTGAGCCAGATTGTGCTCACATCTCAGAGCAGAGCATCATATGTAGGCAACAAACAGCAGATCTGAAAGGTTTTAATCCAGAGTCTGTGCAGATTCAAGAAAAGATTTGCTCACTTGTTCCCGTTTTATCTGTATTTCTGCAGCCGCTGAGAGTGAACGGGGTGAAGGTTTACACAGAGAACGTGGACAAGAGGCAGGTCATCATGGACCTGCAGATCAGGTACACAGTAAACCTCTCACAGTCACAAACTCTTGGCTTTATTATGGAGCGCTTCAGCACCAGGATAAGGCTGGTGACATTCATATTTTCCTCACTGTCAGTCAAACCTATGTAAAAAAGCAACAATTATATAATCTTACTAACATGCAGTGAAAGTAGTGCCAAATACTCTCAAATGCACCATCAATTCTATTCTTCTATTCTGAAGTAGTGGGTTAAAAAGCCTTTCAAAACTATGTTTGAAGAACGACTATTGTTCCCAGTTCTTGCAGTGTGTGGGCACAATAAAAGGGAGGGGCAGGAGGTCTGAAAATGCCTATGGTTGGTTGTGGTTTGGGATTTTTTGACAGTGACGAAATTCTAGAATAACACCAGCCTTTTTCTTTGTCAGTAAAAGTATTTATGCTGGTTGAGAACAAAGGGAAAACATGAAGCCACAAATGTGTACAATATATCTATGTATTCCCTTATTTCTTCCCACGCTTTCGCACTGTAACATTAATCGTCTTATTGCGTTTTTCTTGGTCCTCCTTTCAGCTTTGTCGGGAACACAGAGATTGATGTGGACATCAAGAAATACTACTGCAGAGCTGGAATCAAAAGTATACAGGTATGACTGTGTGTGTACAATGTTAAGTGGCATTTGTAATTTTAACAATGCAGCTTTGTGAGCCAGGGTCACATATGATTGAAGACTAGCTCTCTGAGGAGTGGCAGGTCTTGTCCTTTTCCTGTTGTGTCACCTGATTTTCCAAAATAAGCAGCTCTGTCATGTTGCAACTGTTTGATGTCATGCTTAAACTGTCAGTCCATTACTGAATAGTTGATCGGCAACAATCCTGATAATGAATTGTTTAACGTCACTTTTGTGACAAAAATAAGAACTATTCTCTGATTTCAGGTTATCAAATGTGAGAATTCCCTTTTTCTTTGTTATACATAATGTCAGTTGAATATCTTTGGGTTTTGGATTGTTGCACACAATATAAAGACACACAGCTGGGTTTTTGGGTCTTTTAAACATACATACCTCCATGCACCTCCATACCTTTTGTAAAATAACAGTTACAAAAGAAAATAAGCAGTCTAAACATAAATGAAGAGGTAATCGAGCTGTGAGTGGATACATCATGCTAGAAAGCTGCAAAAGTAATGAAAAAATGCTATGCTTGCAACATAGTCATAGTCTAATAGAGTTGTTGATGGGACGGAAGATTGGGAGATGACAGACGCAGAGGGTACACTGGCCAAGGACCACATACCTCTCCTACAGCGAAGACGAATGCTGCAATAAACATCGCTCATCCCGCTAGGCTGTAACAGACACCTGTAATCTCCTGTCAGATTATTTGGAGACTAATGCCAACTGTCCATATTCACTCCCTGTTGTTGTCAGATTGACTGCTGTGCTTCATTTCTTTGCAACTGGGTCCTTTCAGCATCCCAGTTTGCTTCTCCAATATGTCGAATGCACTGTTAAAATTGCAGTGCACCAAGTCAGTCGCACCTGGCTTTTAAAGAGAGTGGTATATGACACCCTGATTGGTTTTATTTATGCTGTGCCAAAAAAACCCCTATGATTAGATGCAGTCCTTTTTCGTCTTACTTTGAGACCAGATTATGCTGTTTAACCAACAAAAGTGGAGTTGGACACGTCTTAAATGCACTTGCGCTATGCACTTTAGACCATGCACTATAGATAGTTTAAATAGGTCCCAGGAAGTTCAGATCAGTTCAGTGAAAATTTCATCAATCATTAAAACTAATGAACTGCATGGAATCTCAAAAAAGTTGTTAATATTAATTTCATAAGACTATAGAAGATAAAAAGAGACTAGACTTTCAGGCGGATGTGAAAGTAGCCCTCATTTGTTCGACCATGACCACTGTATTAACCCGTGACCTCTCCAGAGACACTTTTACATAATGTGTTGACACAGGACTGATAAAGGAGACGTTATCCACTCGGCTGTTGGCAGAAGATCAGGCCATATTTGCTGTTCAGAGATCAGAGACAGAGAGGGAGAGAAAGTGAGTGTAGAGAAGAGTTTGAAAGATTTACAAAGAGAAAACAGCTGCGCGTGCAAGACAGAGTCAATATTTGCCTTTGTGTATGGTTTACACTATATAGCTGCAGCGCCAGGCTGTGTGTCAGCTTTTCATAGGCTGCTGAAGAAATAAGTAGTTCAGACGCCGAAGATGTTAACTTGCAGCTTATCATGAGTGATGAGTCATACTGTAGGAATGTTTGTCACAGTTTTCTTCTCATTAAATGTCAGACTACATCAGTTACTTCTTCTGGTTAAGTAGATCCTGACACAGAGTTATCTGCTGCACGTGATTTATAAAGCATCCTCACTCAGGCAGGAATAAGCCGCAGGAGGGCGGCAGGAATAAACAAAAGGCTATCTCCAATCTTTCCACTGCACCCATTTTGATGAGCAAAATGTTGGTATTTGATTACTCAGAGCGAGCTACGACCAAATTTGGTGCTGCAGACGGGCAGTCTGCATATCTGAGGTTTGAGTCACTGCAGCCACTGAGAAAGCTGTGTCCTTAATAGTGAAAAGCTCTGACGGGAAACATTCACTTTTCTTAAGAATTAACAGCGATGTCTGTGATTTCATTTTAACATGAGAAGAGCTTTGACCTGCAGCATTTCTTTGCCTCTGCTATTATCATCACTTTTTCAGTTTAAGAGTTTTTGCATTGATGACTGAGTCAAGTCCAGGTTCTCTTTCCTCTTGACTCTGCCACAAAGGTTTTATAATGCCAGCATTTCACAGTCTGATATGAGTGGAGACAGCCAAATGTCAGATGAAGAGTTTGGCCTTGTTGAAAAGCACAAAAGCGGTTCATTATAAAATGAGGGTTAAGTCACAAAACAGAGCAGCGCAACAATGCCATGATCCAACACAAGCAAAAATAAGTGGGGGGCACAATAGTTTGATATTTTAATTTGTGTAGTGCGTTAGGACCCCAGTAATCCCAGTAGGGCTGTGCAATGTGACCAAAATCTCATATCTCTTGAATAAATAGTTTTTATTAACAAACAATGGCGGTTCCTGAAGAGCTTAGCTATACTGCAGCATCAATTATATCAGAACTGTAGAGTGTTTCTTCATTGAAAAAAGAGCAAAGGATGGCACTGAAGGCTTTTCTTGATGGAAAAGATATTTTCATTCTTCTCCTGGCTGGCTTTGGCAAGAGTTTGATCCGATTGGTCAAGTTAGCCTGTGTTAGATGTGATAGACAGATGTTTCATCCTATCACCTGATACATGTTTTTTTTGAAAGTGCTTGCCCTTTTCCAAACAGTTTAGTAGGACGACTTCCCATATGGTTCTGTGTAACAAACAATCTGGCGTGTCAGGTTAGGCAGTTTTATCAACTAGTCAGCTTGGTTAAGGCTCAGGCTGATACCACTTTGTGTTGATCAAAAAAACACAAACCACTGGTGTTTGTGGTAGAGAGCGCAAACTCAACACTTATAAAATATAAACTTTTATTAACCCTGTAATGACACACAATGAATATACAGTAAACATATCACTGAGAAGTAATGGACTGATTTATAGTGTTTTTTTGTCCTCTGTGCAGCTTCATGGAACGATGAGAGTGGTGATGGAGCCTCTGCTGGGGGACATGCCTCTGATCGGAGCCCTGTCTGTCTTTTTCCTCAAGAAACCAGTGAGTACCTTGACCTTTGACCTCATCCTCTGACTTCATCATGAAGTTTAGGCTCACAAGTCAGTCTCAAAACACTTCACTCAGTAGAGTCTGACAACAATCTTAAAGCTTTCACTGCCAAAATTGATTGGAAACAATTAGATTTTTCAAAAAAAAAAACTCCATTGCAGAACCAATCCAGCATCTTTAGGGCGGCCCTTCATATCGGGGCGATGACACTGGACTGTCGATTTGTTAGCAGCCATTCTCGCAGCCTTTCACGCAGCTTCCTTGCATTTAGATATCCCCAGATGATCAGTAGGCAGCAAGATCTTTGTCTGATCTCATGAGACTCCATGAGGTGTATCTAAAATCCCTGTAAACCTGTTTAGCAGGAAATTCCACTCACATACTGTCTGGAAACTGCAATATTTACACTGCAAATTATATTTTTCTGACTGTTCACAGTTTTTTTTTAAGTTGATTTAAACAGATTCATAAACGTTTTTTATTGTTTAGACATCTTTTTCTGCAGTTATTTAATGAAAATATATTAATATTCATTACCTACTTAAATACTTTAGCGAAAGGCCACCTGTGACCACGTTTGAAATCGTAAAAGGCTTTTCAAACATTGAAAGAAAATCCTGAACAAAAATATTCTCTCAAGTGCAAAAATAGTTAAAAAGTTATTGAAGTATTTTGCATAAGCACACATGCAATATAGATTTTAAACAGGTTAAGAGTTTGATGTAATAACTTGCAGAAATGTTGCTGATAATGTCCTGTAATAATTTTGGTCAACCATCACTTGAGCATTGACACATGCTGCACAGTTTAACCTGATTATGAGCCTACTTATAGTGTACAGTTCTACCAAACCACAGCGTTTTCCATTTGAGTCTTCCCGAAGGCTGCCAAGCCTCAGTCCTACTTTATCAGGGCATTCCTTCCCTCTGACTGCTGTCTTCCTTCCTGTGCCTCAACACATTTTATCTTCCAGATACAGGCCTTGATACTGGTACCCCCTCGCTATAAAAGAATCATCATCAAAAGTCTCAAACAGAAATGTAGAATTATTCCTCCTCCTTCAAAAATGAGTTTTCAGTCAGGAGTTAGAAGAAGACGAAGGCATCAGTTATGATACTTTGGAGTCAAAATTTGTGCTTTTCATATGACCCAAGTTGAGTTCTCTGCAGCAAAGACTGATTTTATCTTTTTCGTCTGTCATCAACTGTCAAACTGTGTGTGGACATCTCAGGCTCAAATAAAGCACATATGATCAAATAAAGATTCTAAGAAGAGATGGGAGCTAATTTCTGGATTTGGTATAGATGCGTATTTTTGTGCACAAGTGCAGGTTTCTACCTCCTGCACCACCAGGCGTTCAGAAAGATGTGTTTATTTACATGTTCTGCCTTTGGGTGTAGCTCACTGATAAGCTGCTGTTTAGGCATTGTTGTTTGGTGAGTCGATGCTGCATTTTCCCGTCCCACACTACAAAGGAACTGACTTGAGTCACAGGGTGATTTGTTTTGTGATGCACTGTCACCAGTCTGTCAAATCCTGTTTTCTGTGTTCAGCATTGTGGACCACAGTCATGTTGCAGCAGGTTGCCTAGCTACAGGCAGTTGACAGCTGAGTTCAGCATCCTCCCAGATACATCCAATATTCTTCATATATGCTGTAGGCTATCTATAATTTTGTCATCCTGATTGTGTTTCTCTATTATGTACAGTTCCTGTCTGTCCATTAGGGGTAGGAATCTCATGGCACCTCACAATTTGATTCGATTTGACTCAGAGGGCCATAATGTGATTATAAAATGATTATTAATGCATCTAGATGCATCAAAATTTTCAATTTCTATACATATTTTTTTGTGTAACTGCTACTTTTAAAACACAGCGCATCGGTAATGATCCATTGTTCAGGTCCCTACAACTTCACAGAAGCCAGACTGCTTCCATACTAGCTTTAAAGCCAAGGGGTACCAGTCAGATTGTACACATCTGCAGTTGCTCACGTTCAGCCATCCTCATCAAAACAGGAAAGCTGAGGAAAATTTGGACTGTAGTTTGTGATATTGGGCTATATATATCAAGTTGACTTCACTTCACTTCACTTACAATCTGGCTCATCAGGAAGCTAAGTCATGTTGTCACTCAGTATCAAACAGCTTATCTCCTTGTTTTGGTTTCGGCTGATATGTACCCTGCATACCTGGGTCAGCTGATTGTTTATTTATAAGTTTTGTCTTGCTTTTGTTTTCATCTGCTGCTGTACCATTAGAGTTCAGCACATGCCTTCAGGTGATAAATTACCAGTTAAAACACCCAACTGTAGTTTTTGAACATCACTTTTAGCCATGCTAGCCACTTAGCTCTTGGGATGGCAATATCAGTACACCACTTGGGTCCAGACTGGCATATCATAAGTAATCGATGGATCACCATTAGGGATGCAATTGTGCACTTATTTGTCCCCAACTGTTTGGTGCAGGACGTTCAGATTGGCATGCGACTATCAAAACTGTGCTTTTGTATCAGACATGAACAGAACAGAAATTCTAGAGGGCGTGTTTTACCTGGAATGCTTTGACAGTGCACCAGTTGTTCTGTATCAGCTGTAGCATGCCAATTGGCTTAGCCTGGTCAGTCAAGCTCGTGTAGTGTTGTTGCTCCCAGTCCATTACAATGAAAATGGACAAAGATTAGTGTCGAACTGTGTATTGACACTTTACGCACAAAAGCAAGACTTTAGTTGTTGCGAGCTGACTGGAAACCACAGTGCATTGTTGTGGTGCATTGTTTTAAAGATGTCATTAGATTCACATGCCAGTCATTGTCTGGTTTTATCTGGTATGTATTATTTCTACATCTTGCCTGTATGGCTGTCGGCTATAATGAGGTTCAAACAAAGAAAAGTGCTTTCATTCAGAATGAAGAATGTGTGCACTCAGGTTTATGTCTGTACAAATCAGCTTCTATTTAGTTCAATGAAAAGTGAACAAAGTGCTGCTTTGGTTTCATATAAACACTGCCTGGTAACAGTTTTGAGTACTAATTTGTAGATTATTTAGTTAGTAGCTCCTGAAATGGAGCACCTTAGTCTTCTTCTTGGAAATAATAGTTTGACAAAATAATCTTGGCTGAATTTAATAGTCTTAATCAGCAGATGGTATTTGTCATTTAAAAGTATGTTATTTGTGGTATGACTCATGTGTATCACTCTCCTCTTCTCTTCAGTCTTAATCTGCTGATAAATAAATAAAAAGCAAGTAAGTAGAACTTGGAAAGGATGGTTTGGATTCCTCTTGTGTATCATTCTTGGGGCTCAGATGCCTCTACAAAGAAACTTCCAATGATGCAGGAAACTCTATAAGAATGTTTAAATTGCATCAAATAGTCAAATCAGCTGTATTTACAATCTGTGTAAACACCTGGTTATTTGTCTGTAGGACACAAAAGTTCAGTGACGCTGGAGATGACACATTCCCGTACCCTCACCATGTGTGTAGGTGCACAGCTATGCAGAGAGCTAAACATGGTTGAAGACATCAGATCATCTTTGAGGTTTTTACTGGAGGCAATGACTGTCCTCCTGCAACTGCTGATGTGTTTCCTTAGTGACATTGTGCCTAGCTTGTGGCTATCAAAAGGACTCTGCTTTAGAATATTGCATTAGCAACACATAAACTCTAATCAACTAGTAGTGTGGCTAATTTGGTAGCATTAAAAAACTTCTGTCTAAGAGTAGAGTAATGCCCACAAAAAAACCTAACAAATAAAACATGGCAAACTCTCACCTGTTTTTAGTAATACAATGAATGAAATAGGGTTGTTTATGTCTGTATCTTTATAAAACCACAACCAAAGAGCCTTGAGAGAGCCTCAGTAATCAAGAGCGAGTTTGCACTATACTTTGAAAATTTGCATTATGGCAAAGTAAGTTTGTCTTTACCTTTCATGCCAAAATTGAAAGCATTATTATAACACATGTACTCTATTTGTTTTTAAGTGACAGTCATAATTTTCTTACATCACTTATTCTGCGTCCCCGCCCACGCTGCTTTCATTCTCTTCCTGTGCCACCCTGGCAGAGTGGCATTGTGGTCCACCATGGTCTACATCTAGAGTGCTAACTAGGCCACAGAAAGACACATACTCACGACACTGTGCCGCACACACGCAAACACATGCCAGCGGTCACATGTACACGTGTGCTGTACATTTAATTTGTCATATATTATCCATGCAGATTTCACATGGACATTAACACTGAAGTCTCACTTAAGGATTGAAGAGGAATTCTTTAATAATTTCACACATCAAGATCAGTTCATTGGTCATAGTAAGCACTACGCAGCCCGTGAAAACAAATAAATGATGTCTTCTGCTTAAGTAACATCACTACAGAATTTCAAATTTAAATTCATAACAGAAAACATCTATTACAAACTAGAGATATGGAGAAAAATGGATGTCTACCAGCATGAGAGGGTCTAATGTAAAGACACTATTGAGGATTCATCAGTTTAGGAGTTTGACCTGTGCTGAGGACAAAAAGTCAAGATATAACCTATTTTTTTTGTTAATTTGCCTCTTGTAGATCCCCCATCTTTCCACCATGTGTTTCCTGTAGATGTGACTGACAAAGGAAACTTGACTGACGTGTTAACCTCATATCATTTAGTGCGTCGACAGCTCTCAGAAAGGCTGAACTCGGAACTGCCTGGTTTCCTGCTGACCAGATTTTGTTGAATAATAATAGTAAGAGCAAGCTGGACATGTTAAAGCTCTCTTGTTGGACAGACAACAAGAATAAATGCTCAGGAACAATAGTAGCTATCAACAAAATTATATAATTGACAAAAAATAGCTAATCTAGGATTACAAGGTTGCTTTGTTTTTCCTGTACTATTAAATTATTATTAAATAATGTTTCTTTTCCAGTTATGAAAACTAATAAAGTGGAGAAAAACACATTTGAATTCCTTACTTCATAGGTCAGACATAGGAAATGTAAACGTTTGCCCCCTGGCACTTACTTTTTCAGATCTAACAAAGTAATTGACCAGGCCTGCTGTAGATGGTCAAACAGTGTGTCCTTATTTTCACCATGTTCTCTTCCTCTGGCACTGTCTCACGCACAAACATACTCGCACTGGTTAGCACACACAGATGAAAGCCAGCTATGCTTGGCCGCTGCTCTGAATGTCTACAGTGCAGACAGAAAATGAGAAGGAGTCTACGAGACTAAATCACAGGGAGCCAGAGCCACCACAGTACCAAAACGACAAATGGTTTGTCTGGAAAAAACAAAAACAAAACAAAGTAGTACATTTTTTTTCTTTATTTTTTTTTCTGCATTTCTTGATATACAGTAATTTTCTTGTCTTTCTTTTAAATAAATTATTTGCTGAAGAGTGGGCAGGTAACTTGA
Organism: Lutjanus argentimaculatus; assembly: GCA_034769285.1. Taxonomy (NCBI): domain Eukaryota; kingdom Metazoa; phylum Chordata; class Actinopteri; order Lutjaniformes; family Lutjanidae; genus Lutjanus; species Lutjanus argentimaculatus. The sequence goes on along the minus strand of JAWZSL010000011.1, from coordinate 34,098,453 downwards.
CAAGGAAAACAGCAAAAATTAAAGTCATTTGTTATTGTCTGCTGCAGTCAGACATGACAGCTGATCATCTCATGTAGAGAGTTAGACGTTCTTTAATGCTGTAAAAATTTCAGTAATCTTACACCAGACCGCCTGAGGCCTCACTCTCTGACAACATGTTGGTCTTTTCCACAGACTGATAGACTTTTTGTTTTAAAGCGCTCTGCAGTAACTTACAGACATTACTTTGGAATTTTCTGTTTCAAAATATACAGCCAATTATTACCTCTGAATAATTCAAGGGATTTTTGGGGAGTCTTGTCAGCCGATACTGCCCAGCTAAAAAAAGTAGTTTATTACAGGGTTTGTTTTATCTAACCCCTCCGTCTGAAAGCTGCTCATAGACCACATGCAAAAACATGAGGTTTGATAATGTTGTAAATCATTGGTGTCTTCATTGTTAAACAGCCACAAATAGACCGTTTTCACAGCAGCCATTTTCATTGTCTAATGAAACTAGTTTAGGTTCTGTTTAATTCAGGTCAAGAGTCAGGGTGCTGCTATTGTGGCTCACTGGAACAGCTCTGCAATAGGCACTTAAAGGGACAGTTCATTCCAAAATCAAAAATGCATATTTTCCCTCTGATCTGTAGTGATGTTTATCCATCTACATTGTTTTGATGTGAGTTGCAGAGTTTTGGAGATATCAGCTGGTATTTCTCCAATATAATGGGACTAAATGGCACACAGCTTGTAGTGCTCAAAGTGCCAAAAAAACAAAAAAGATTAAAAAACTCTACAATACAGTTTTTGCTGCCAATTTTCTTTCTTTTTTTTTGCAATTATAATAACTCATTTTCTTGTTGTCGTCATTTACATTTTCCATGTTTGTGCATGTCCATGTGCAGCTTCTTTGTATATATGCAGAGATATTTCAGCAGTTTCATGCCCTGATTTACTTCAGCTGTAATAACGGCTTCCAGCATTTGACATTTTAAGCCTCTTGCATAACCTTTTTCAACTTTGCGGTCACTCTTAATCTCAGACATACTGACACGCTTGCACACACACACACGCGCGCGAGCATGCGCGCATGCACACACACGTGTTTTCTTTCTCTGGTTCTTCATACTTCGTACTCATATGTAGAAGCTTCCACCATACAACGTCAGTGAAATGTTTTTAAAAACACATGTATGTTAACCTTGACAGCTGGCACCCTGCTCACACTCCTTTTACGGTCGGTGGACGGGTGTTATTTTGAGCTGGGTGGCTTCCCAACGCGAGTCTGGTGATTGTCTTGTGAGCTAGACGGTGCAGTTTGTGTTATGGTGATTGAACACTGATCACCAGTGGGTCCAGGTCTACTGCAGGAACTCTGCAGGCTCAGACTGGTTCTCAGTATGAAACAGATACTTCTGCTTCTCAGTTCTGATTGATTTGTTTACTCTCTGAGAATCAAATCATCCTGATTATCGGGATAAAGAGCCTCCCTGCCTCAGCCTTTCTCCCTCAGGCTTTGTAGTCGCTGCTTGCTCGCTACACCTTGGATTCATCCAGACTACACCCTGTTTTGAAAACATTGCCTCCATGTCCTAACAAAGATAATAGCAATGACTCAACACAATTTTTGGCTTCTTTATTGACACTACATACATATTTTTTAAAATCAGTTAGTACAATTGCTGCTGCAATAGCTGCACTACTTCTTATGCTCTAACTACTTATTTGCTATTTTTACTACCTCTACAGCTATTGATACAGCTAGCTTTGATGCTACTAATGCTAATGAAGCTGCTATCACCACTGGTTAAACTCCCACTTCTATAGCTACTTCTAAGGTTGGGCTGTCTGATTTAGGTCATGATTCACATTTCTATACTGTTTATATCAAAGAAGTTTTCACCTTGATATCTCGATATTTTAATTTTGAAAAAATCTCTAATTGAAATTATTTTGACTTGCAGTTGTGATATGATTTGCAATATAGGGGGGATTATAATTTTTATGTAAATATTCTCATTTTCATTGAAACAAATATTAAATGATTATGAGGTGGCTTTTGTGGGCATCTGTACCAAACAAAGACATTTCCTCAAGTCTAGAATATGATGTGTAGGCCAGGACATCTCTGCAACACCACAATATTTGCTTTAAAATTATAGTTTGACACACATTTAGCTATTAACAAATTATGTACCTCCTGCCATTTTAAAATTGCAGTAGACCATATTGTGTTGTGTTAAATAAACTGTTTAGTACTGCTATGCATGAAGTCTCTTTCATAATGCAATTTTTAGTACCAGGGTAACCATGATATTGCGTAGACATCAGGGTGTGTCAGGTATGTGTGCTGTGATTCAGCCTCACTTTTTACTGCACTGACTGTTGGAGGTTCCTGTTGGACAAACTCAGTGAATAATGTTTGATATGCGACTTCTCCTTATAATCCGGTTGCTCAGGTAACCCAGTTTTATGTTGAAGTATATAAGCCTCATAACTGGGTTAGAAAACCAGGTTAAGCTCCCATAATGAATAGGAGAAAAGCATGTGTGAATGTTTCCTTTTATGTAATCTGTAAGTGAGTGTGTAGAACGTGTTACTGCCTGTAGCGTTCAGTCTCATCATCTATGCAGACTCAGATTTGCACATAATTTGGGGTAACTGGTAATCTCAACAAATACATAGTGGAGGACAGCTCCTCCTATAGGGAGGTGTTCATCCTGCTGTTTAGGCCATTCGGCCTGTAGCTGGACAGCTGAAAGGCTCAGTCACAGGTGGTTGAAGGGTCAATAATAACAGCTTATCTTGAGTAATTGAAATGATGAAAGCATTTTAGTGGTGAATTCAAGGGTCTGTCTTTTACAGACCCCATCATAATTCATTATCTTTATGGGATTGTGGTAATCTATCTGCATTCTTTCTGAGCCTGTTGGATTTGTTTTTTTTTTTATCCATGCAAGAGGTTATGGACTATTGTTGGAATGGCAGTTTATAGTTTTCAGAGAGTATATAGTCATGTGCATGAAGATCACACACAAATGTTCAAATGGAGAACTGACAATTAATTCTTTGGAATCAAATCAAAAGCAAACCCTCGTAACCTACTCTTTACAGAACTGACACTGTTCCGGTTATTCACTTTGTATCCACTGCCTCATTTAGATGGTGATGGTGATGATGATGATGATAATGATGATGATGATGAAGATGATGATGATGTTTTCATGCTGTTGCATTTTAGACTATGTCGACAAACAGCCTTAACTTCATCCACGGTTTCTCCATCTATAGTCAAGATGTTAAAAAGCTTTTGTGCATTACTGCTCATATCTTTGTAGAGTTTAACTTTGCACTCCAGTTCCTCCATTAGGTAGTAAACAAGACAACAACAAACAGGACATACATTAGATCAGAGTGCATTTTATAAACTCTCCATCACTAGAGTGCATTTACTCTGCAAATTTTAATGGAATGTTAGATAGAATATCATTTTTGTCTTATGTTCAATCTAGTCCTTGGCCCCTCTATCTGCCCATATTGCCTCACTGCAGATATATTGATATTGATGTACTTTTGGAACACTGCTTTCAATGTTTGATTTTGTGCCTTGTTCAACTCTACCAATGCTAATGTAACGTATTTAAGTTAAAGGTATAGTTTGGAAGTGGGGTTGTATGAGGTGCTTATCAATTGCCAGTGCATTATGTACTATAGATGGCGGTCGACTTGCCCCCAGGTTGGAGGAGGAGAGTCATAACACCAGCTCAGAAACTAAGCAATTAGTAATGTGCGACATTAGTTGACTGTATGATTAAACGTCACCACCGTAGCTGGTCCGGCACTAGCAATACTAGTCAGTTAAACTAATCATCAATATTTTATCATAGTGCCACTTAACTGTTGCCTCTATGATATTATGCAGCCACACATCACTAGTCGGGGCTGCGGCACTGTCAGACGGCAGCCTCCTCTCATCCAGCATGTATGCTCTGATGCCTCCCCAACCCCAGATGGCATTTAAAGTTTTTCTTAGTGTTAGAGTGGTCGATTAAATTAAAATTTGCGTTTAGTTGACAGGTAAATTAGTCACCAGGAACATCCCTAAAAGCAATGTACTGCTGTGGGCGGGGTTAGCGACAAAACTTATTTTAGCTAACTAAAAATTCCATGTCAGTTTAAGTGTAGACTATATTTAGAATATTTTCGTTGCTTTACCTTGCCGTCATACAGCTTTTGTGACAGGAATCTGTAGTTATATAAGCCAAATATCACTCTCTCCACACTAACCAGACTCCTGAATTAAAAAACAGTCATTTTACCTCACAAATGCAGGAGTTGCTGGTGTACCACTGCCTTGATTGCTTAGTTTGTTTGTGTCATTGTGTGACTTCAGTGAGTCCAAAATAACCACCTAAAACATCACAGCCACTAAATAACACAAACAAACTAAATGATTGAGGCAGTGGTAGTTGAACAACTCCAGTGTTCTGCCGCGGTAAAATTACTGATTTTGCCTATGGAGTTTGGTTGGTTTGGAGACAGTGATATTTGTCTTACATGAGGGGGTTTCCCGTCAAAATAGGATGTCCGATCGCAAGGTAAAGTGGTGAAAATATTCTAAATATAGCATACACTTAAACTGATTTTTTTCTGGGTGGCCATAATACATTTTGCTGCAGTACATTGCTGAGCTTCCTTATACCAGTGCTCCTGCTGCCTCTCCAAACTGGGGGTGTTCCGAACGCCATCTACTGTAAATGACACACTGACCATTGATGAATCCCTCATGCAACCCCACTTCAAATAATCTGAACTATACCTTTAAATGACAGCTACTAATTGTTCATTATTGATTTTTAAAACACAAATAAACTAAATCGGTCAGGCTATAATTGTAGCTCAGGTGGGAGGACATGTTGTTGATCCCTGTCTTTTCTGCCTACATGTCAAAGATGCTGAACCTCAACTGCTCCTGATGTGCAGGGAAGATGTTGAAGTCACTTTAGATTACAGCATCGCCCAATGGTTGTAAAATATTATAAAAAGCAAGCCTAACACATCTCATAGCACATTAACCTACAGCTTATGTGTGGTTTTATTGTTGTTCTATACTGTGTTATAAGAGTGCAAACCTCAGGAGTCTTTTTTTCCTTCTGAAGTGATTCAGTTAGTGAGAAATCAACCCATCTCAGCCAATTCTTTATTTTCATATAAAGTAATAACAGGAGAAGTTAATTGCTGTTTTCTGTCGGTCTCACTTGTTTTTCATTAACTGTGGATGTCTGTGTAAGTTCCATCAGCAGTTCAATATTTTCCTTCCTTTGTGTCTTATTTGAGCTTCACATAACACACACACATAAGACAGTGAGATGCAGTACCTTACCTAAATAGTTCCTGTCTGTTTGAAGGCTTACCCATGTGCCCCGCTGTATTGATTATTGATCGATTGAATTAGAGTTTGGCTCCTCAGCTCTTGCTGAATCATGATGAGGAGCTGATAATGTGCGAAGAAGAAGAGCTAAATGTCGAGCTAAGAGAGCAGAACTTTGAATTTATATTAAATGTTTCTGCTTCTGTTGAAAATTGTTAAGTTGATTATATGAAGAAAAATTGCAGAGAAATAATTTTTTCCTCAAATCCTGTTTATGAATGAACTAACTCAGGTGATTGAATCAAATGTATCAGAAATTCAATTTATTCCAACGTATGATTTGAACTAATCAGAACATCACAAGAAAAGAATCCCACAGATAACGTTTCTATCAACCGTTGTTATTAATATCATAAAACAATTTCTTTCATTTATTAGGTCGTAAAAGTTCAGATTCTTTTATTAAACTCTAAATCATATTTCTTTTCTCTTTCAGTTGCTGGACATCAATTGGACAGGACTCACAAACATGCTGGACATTCCCGGTGTCAAGTAAGTAACTGCATGTACAGCGGTGTGACTGTGTTTTAGTCTCAAGAGAGACAAGAGTCTGTGTTTGTGTATTTGTATATTTATCTCAAAATTTTGATTTGCCTGTCCGTGTGTCATTTGTTGCTCTGTGCATCTATTGATTTAAATGAGAAATAATCAGATTGCTGTGTTGATTAGAGCCAAGCACTCACATCCTGGACACACACACACGCGCCACACACAGCACACCACACACACACACACACACACACACAGATTTCTTTCATAATCATGGCCAGGTGGCTTCACACAGTTCCTCAGGGAGCTAGCTGGCTATTATAGAGAGCAGGTGTGTGTTGTTAGTTTGCGTTACTGTGTGTGTGTGTGTCTGTGTGTGGGGGGTTTTGTAATAGAGACATGATGTCATAACCATTTCTATTTTGTCTCTATGTGGATGTACTCTGATCCATCCTATGTTTAGATGATTCTGCTATATGTAGCATACATGTAGGACACACACACACACACGAGTTTAATGCTGTGTAAACTTTTATTTCCTCATCTGGCATTGCATTGTGGGAATACTTTGACCTCATGCTGCACTGGATGAAAATATTATTAACTTCCTGTGCTCAGACTCAAACTGAAATCTACTTTCCAATGCAAACGTTGGGCACGATATGAGGGCAGTGAAATGACCTTAGAGCGGATTAATTCAAATTTCTCATTTAAATATCATACAGTGAGACCATTCAGTATTAAATGTTTTTTCGTTTCTATGTGTGACTCACTCATTTGATATATTTATGAGTCAGAATAAGAAATTCCAATTTCTGCTTCTTTATTTAGAGTTTTTTGTATGTAATCAACTGTCAAGAAAGACAAGTACAAAACAAAAATACAACATTCAGAATCAAGCTAACTATATAGAAGTATCAGGACCAGACAAAAAGAAAAAAAAAAAACACAACAAAAAGCGTGAAAAAAAAGGAAAAATGAAAAAAGAAAAAAGAAATTACACGCAGGTGAAGAAAGAGATTGGAGGCAGACTGGGATGAACTCATTACTGTACATCTTTCATTAATTCACTTTAGACGTCTAATAGGAATGGAAATCGTATCGTGACAGACTTTGTGATATCAACAAATATATCTGGTATAATATTGTATCGTGATGAAACGTGATTTACACCCCTACTTACAAGGTCTGTTACTGTATTACTCTTTGTTTTGTGAATTATGAATCCAATAATATTTCATTATTTTAAAAATTTCTTTGCCCTAAGAAAATTTATTTATCTTTGTGTGAAATTATCACTGTCAAGTCTTCGTTGCAGGACGACAGGTTCTGGGAAAGACACATTAATACTCATCTGTAGTGGGCCATGAAACTTGGAAGCAAACCAGTAAGAGGAAAAAGCTTTTTTAGAGTATGCATTAGGTGAGTCAATAGGCTCCATCTTGAAACACATTATCTAGTTCTCATTATACAGTCATGGTTCAGCTTTTTCAAAGTGTCTGGCTCTTTTTTCTTTATTCCTAATTATAAGATGAAATATAAAACATGTCACAGTCTGTGCAGCAGATATTTTAATGCACATTTGAACATTTTTTTCCTTCTGCATAAACATACAGAGTAGAAATGTAATGAAAAATGAGTCTGCATATCACAGAAGAGACATTAATGTTCTTGCATCTTCTTCTGCTGTAGATTAGAAAAAGGCACTCCTGCTGTGTCCTCCCTCGTCCACCAGAAAACCCAAAATTGAAGAATCCTACCAGCGGGGGTGTCAGATGTTTACATAACTTCAATGTCTTTCATTTTTACTGGTGTGCTATTAATTATGTAATCATGCCAAGTCCACCAGAATATATTTGCATAATGATACAGTTGATGGAAATACTGATTTGCACTTTGTTTGCCAGAAGTATTTCACTTAAAAACAGGTAGGACACTTTCAGTAGCAAACTGGGAAGCTTTTACAAACCTGGAGTTAAAAAATTTTTTTTAGTCCTTGTCAGAAAATATCAGATTAGATTTCTCCAAACCCTTAACAGTTGAAAAACTCAAAACATGCCAAGCACTCGGTGCTTGTTGGAGTGTGAAGGAGCACATATTTCCCATTCTGTATAATACCATGAAGCTGGTGCTTTGAAGACACTTTCCCAGTGGACACGCAGCCAGAACGCTCTATCAGGCTCTCAGCCTCTTCTGCTGAAACCATTACGTTAACCACCGGATCACAGAATGGATTATGACCTTTATTTTTCCCCACTAAGTGTTGGTATTTATAGTAACGTGATTATGAGAGGAGAGCAGCCGCAGACAGAAATGTGATGTTGGGTGGATTTGAGAGAAGCATTTCCAGACTTCTTTTAGTTCAGCGTCGACCTCGAGGAAGACAGGACAGCAACAACACACTTTAGATTTAACTGATAAATACACACTGACGCATATCAGATGCATTTGTAGGGATTTTAGAGCCCACTCCAGACAGCTGAGTGAAACCAGAAGCCTACAGTAGGTTCTGTTCCACAATTAAAACCTCATTCAAATTTCCATTGACACTTGTGAACCACAACAAACGGCCCTACAAATGTAACCAAACACACTATCTTGCACAGTTGGTAGTCTAATTGTCATTTTTAGGGGTGTAAGAAAATATTGATGAGTTCTTGTATCACAGTATATGTTTTGTGATACTAAATCAATTCTCAAAAACACTTTATTGTGATATTGTGATACATGCAAAATTTGTCACAGTGGTTCATTTTGTGTTGTGTTTAAACCATCGAACGCTGGATAGCAAGACTGACATCTATCCTCACAGTTCAAATTGTTCAGATTTTATGCATATGATGATATGTTCTGGATTACTATGTTTATTTTCCAAACTCTCCTAAAATTAGGTTAAAAACGGTATTGCAATATATTTCAGTAATCATTTTTGTGCTGTTTCATACTATTAACCATTTGTGATGTGGCAGTTAACATTTCTTGAACCCAGCTGTACTTGATTACTGTCTTTTAAAGTTGCTGTTCCATGTGCCAAATGTTATAAAAGGGTTGATGTCGCTGAAAGCTGTTTTCTGTCTGTCATTCTATGTTGTCTATCTCTGTTTGAGGAAATGTACAGTAGTATGCATTTACTCTGCCAGTTGACGACCCAATAAAAATGGGTCCACGGCCCATTTTGGGTCCTGACACTAAGTTTAGGAAACCCTGGACTAGATTATTAGCATGCTTACCTTTGCTAATTAGCACTTAAAAGAACCTTTTGCAGGTATTTGGTCTTAAATATGTGTATTAGAGAAATTAAAATGTGACCTGATGGAAAGTGAAAGTTATTACAATCCATCCTGAGGGGAACGTGAATATGTTTACCAAATTTCATGACACTAATACTTTTTGAGGCATTTCACTCAAAACTACAAATGTAAACCTCTTGATGGCGCATGAGGACAAACCAGGGGACTGGGACCATGATTGTCAACAAAATGTTATGACAGTCCATTAAATGGTTGTGGGGTTTTCAGTTTGGACTGACCAACATTGACTCTCATAGAAAGTTAAACCTTGTGCTGCTACATGTATTTTTAAGATCTGACTCTCCCCTGACTTTTGTATTATTGATTTCAAAGAGGACTTTTAATTGCATTTCCACTGATTGATTTTAATCCTTTGCTATGAAAGTGACAAAAACAAGCCTAGATTCTAAATGAAACAAGAACACCACAGCCTGAAACACAACCTGAGTGTGAAGAACACCTCCTCCTGCAGAGTCTCACTGTGTTGTTACTCCTCCATACTGACTCGTGTCTGTTTCCTGCTGGTTTACTGTTTGTTTTCAGCAGAGAAACTCACTGCGGTCTCCAAATGACTCCGCCCTGTGAAATGTAGCTTTCCTTGTTCGACGAGTTTGCAGGAAAATACCACTGTGTGTTTGTGTGTGTGTGTGTGTGTCTGGAGTGAAGACCTGCCCTCACCACCCCACCCTCCTCACTCTCTTCCTGTGTGTTAGCGTGTGTGAGGGTGCTCATTATTTCCTCAGTGGTGAAAACCTGAGGTAACCCTCAGCTGTGTGTATGTGTGTGAGTGTGATTGTGTGTTGGTGTATGTGTGTGGACCATCTAACATTTATCTGGAGACAATTATGTGTTTAGTGGGCGTGCAGACTAGGAATGAGCATGTCAACACCAAAATCAACTTTGCATTGCAAATTTCAGTCTGAAGCTCACCCAGGATCAGCAATGCAGCTGTTTCAATGCAGGCTGCTGCTGCCCTCTAGAGGATGAGAGGTGGTGTCTGCACGCTTCTTGTTCAAACTGTACACACAGTATGAGCAAGCTGGGGATTAAATTAGACATACAGCGTATATTATTTCAGCTATCATCTAAAACAAGCCATACAACCTGTTTACCATTTCTCCTCATGCCACAGCCTCAGCTGTGTGTAGAGGTCAGTTATTTTACAAGATGATATTTTGGGATATTATTCTCTACTATACTCTACTCAGAGATGTCTTGTTCATTCTTAAAACACATTATATCTCTTTTTTGCCAGTGGCCCTGAAGAACTGTTTTCTTAAATGGTCAGTTTACCCAAATCACACAAAACATGTTGTCTTGTTCAGCCTTTGAGTGATAATTAGGGATGCGCCTATCGATCCCATACTCACCAAAATCATCATGTCAGTGCTTAACTAAACTACAGCGAAAATATTGATCTACATCGTCATCTTTAAGATGACTGTGTCACAAATGTCTGAAAGTGTTCAGTCATAAAATTGTTAAATTGTAATTTAGCTGCTTTTTGTGATTTGACTTAAGTGTAACCAAATGTGTTAAATGGACAAATCATATCGTCTAATGTCTATTAAAATCAAAATCATATCGTCTGATATCCATTAAAATCAAAACCATATCGTTGTGGTCTTTGAGATATTGGCAAATATATTGTTGTCCAAAGAATCAATATAATATTGTATCGTGATGAAAGTTGTGATTTACACCTCTAGTCATGAGTAACACAGATGAGACCTGTCAGCATGTCAGCTGTGTGGAGTTTTTAAGATCAAAGCAGAAAACACTGCAGAGTGCAACTTATACATTTAAGCAATTTATTTAAATTTCATTCTGAACGTTTGAATGGTGCCGACCAATCAAAAATGTTGCTAAAAGTTTTGTGTGAAAAAGTTACATAACTGAGACCTGTTGTGTGCTATATACTTATTTATTTGTCTCACAGTTTGAGCATGATGTTTTTTAGACGTCAGGTTAAGTAACGGCCACACAGATTTACAGCATTATACAGCTTGCTTGTTTAATGTTGGTGAAAAGACAGTATTTGATCTAACAATTTTTCTTTGGAATTTATTTGAACCATATAAATAGTCTTGGGCTGCAACTATCAATGCTGTATTTTCATTATCTATTAATCAGTTCTTTTGTTGTTGTTTTTTATAAATCATTTTGGCTATAAAATATCAGAAAATAATAATAATAATAAATGTCTGTTATATTGAAATTTCCCCAATTAATTGTTTTTGTCAATAGTTCTAAAATAGCCCCCATGTAGACAGATTACACTGTATCTTGTAGGGTGTCCAGGTTAACTGGTGCACTGTTTCTGGGAAGACCAATAGTTTTTCAAATTTAATTCAAAAACAAAAGGAACAGTAAAGGGACAGTTCAGCCCCAAATCAAAAATAAATATTTTTTCCTCTGGCATAGTGATAGTGCGATTTATAAATCCAGACTTTTGGTTTGAGTTACTGACTTTTGCAAATATTACCTGTGGAGATGTCTGTCTTCTCTTCAGTATAATGGAACTAGATGACACTGGGCTTGTAGTGTTCAAAGCATCAAAATATACATTTCAAAAACCCAACAGCAACGTAGATATTGTACATCTTTATAAGATATGTTTCTTTTTAATCCTTTCTCTCTCCTCTGTTTTGAAATGAGCAAAAACAGATGGTACATACTTCTAATCGGAACACAGCAGCCATCAGAAATGTGATGTGTATGTACAAACTAAATGGGAACGTGCTCATTAAAAATACACACAGTACATCGCACACTACTGTACCAGTATCCCATGACAGTCTGTCTAAACACCTTCTGTGTCAGGAAGCCGCAGCACTTGTGTTTCAACCTGTTAATCAACATGTGAATCTTAAATAAATAGTTTGTGAAAGAAAGCAGAGAGGAGTGTATTGTATTGTATTTGTATGTTTGTATGTGTGGGAACACTTGTTGATAGACATGTGTTTGACGTGTTTGACATGTACAAGGCTGGTCTGTGGACATAAGAACAGCTGCAGTGTGCAGTGTGATCCTTCAGGGCAAAAAACCTCAACTGAAAGACAGTGAGGACGAGAGATTAAAATTTGACCTGATTCAGACAATAATTTTCTTTACAAATTTACATTTTGTATTGTTATTGTTTTTAATGTTTATTTTATTTGTTCGCTCATTCCCTCTTATCTCTCCTCCCCCTTCTCCTCCTCTGTCCGTCTCTCTCAGTGGTTTGTGTGACAGCATCATCCAGGACATCATCTACAGCTTCTTGGTTCTGCCAAACCGCATCACCATCCCTCTGGTGGGAGAGGCCCAGTTGGCCAAGCTTCGCTTCCCCATGCCCAAGGTAACACACACACACACACACAGAAACACAAAGCTGTAATAAAATAATTATTGTCACAGGCCTACATTTACTGTTAGAATACAGTAAGAATCTGGTCATCAAAAATGTCTCTGGTTGCAGCTTCTCAAATGTGATCATGTTCTGATGTACACTGCTGTTAATTGTTGTAAACTGAATATGACTGATGAAAATCACATGTTGCGTTTCTTTTTTTTGTTATTTTTTGTTGAGTACTGAAAAGCTCGCCAAATCCCAAAATTTCCTTATATTTTTAAATTTCTGAACTTTAGCTGCTCCTCATAGTGAATCTCAAATTAAAAAAAGATACAAAAATGTGCTTCAAACCATAAACTAGGCTGACATTGTTGTTTTAATGGTCCTAAATAATTGTCATGTTAACATTTATTGCTTTATATTTTATTTCACATCCTGCCCCTGGCATGGAAATATCAAATTAACTTAAAGCTTACTCACATGCAGTTGATCATGTGTTGTATGTGGAACTTATATATGACATATAGGCGTCATTAGACCACAGTCTAATCCACACATCCTGTTCTTTATGAGCAAGCAGGGAAACTGTTAATTTCCCCCCGTGTATTTTTTAGATATACTTAATGTTTCCCCTTTTTATTTTACCTCAGGTTACTTTGGATGGTTTCTAACAACGCTAAAATATACATACCATTTTCATAGATGGTCTGTTTGTCAACCTCTCCTCCTGGTCCAGCTACATGTTACACTCTCTGTTACGCATCTGTGTCCTTAGGGAGTCCTGAGGATCCACTTCATCGAGGCCCAGGACCTGCTTGGTAAAGACAAGTTCCTGGGAGGGTTGATCAAAGGCAAGTCAGACCCGTACGGGGTCCTCCAGATTGGGACTGACCTCTTCCAGAGCAAAGTCATCCACGAGACCGTCCACCCGAAATGGAACGAAGTGTACGAGGTGAGCGACTACACAGTGAAAGTGAGAGGCAATCTGAAATTTTACTATTTTATTTTCATTTAGTCCTCATTTATGAGAAGGACACACACAGGACCTCATCAAAGTAAAGTATTCTGTCTGGTACACATAAAGTAAAGCAGCAGCACTTTAATTAAACAGCAGCCCTGTTTGGAGGACTTATAATGTTTCCTGCAGGAATCCAGTAATTTCTAACAATCATAAGATAGTGATCATAATCCTGTCCAAAATCTGTCGACAGTAGTACCAGATATGTATGATGATCTAACTCAGTTTGAATCAGATAAATAACAATATTGGATATGAAGTTGAAATCAGGTGTCTTGTACTGTAATGGTTCAGATCTTAATAATGTAGGATTGCTGTCACACACTTCTTAACGCACTTAATACGCTGACAAAGCACTTAATTAGAGAAAATATGTGTTGACATGCATCTGTTTCTATGGATACTAAATGATGTGCATAAATATATACATGGTTTATACAGATCAATTTTAAGTTCACTTCCTGAGCAGATTTAATGATCAGCAGATGGCTGTAACACTGAAATAGCACTGAAATCACAAACAAACAGCACCGGTGGTACAGCACCTTTTTAGGCACTCTTGGTTCGGTCATTTGCTCTGCACCAGGGTGTGATTGACAGCTTTCATACCTCCCCGAATGAGCCACACTAACCGGGCAGAAAAAGTTGGTGTAAAGAGGCAAGTGGGTGCGAATTCCTCCTGGGTGGCATAAGTTGAAAATGTTCCATCTTAAAGGAAAAAATCCCGTATTCCGAGGCATTATGACTCCATATCTTTCTATTTATGTCACCCTTCAGCAGAGCCTTGTTCGGTGTGTGTATGAGGGTCATATTAATGTGTTAATTTGTATTTTCAGGCCTTGATATATGATTGCTCAGGACAGAATCTGGAGATCGAGCTGTTTGATGAAGACACAGATAAAGATGACTTCCTGGGAAGGTACAGCTCCTGCTTTATTTTTATTTGTGTATTTTTTTTTCTTATTTGCAAATGATTAGGACCAAAACTTGATTTAGTGTTTTTTTACACTATCACTAAGTGATTACTTTTCAACAACAATTTTGATAAAACATTTTGATAATTGAGGAATCACTGAAGTCATCCAGAAAAACAGTTGAAGATGTTGTTATGAGATCTGGGAACTTTTAGTTTTAACATTTTTTTTTTAATTTAGCATTAATTGATTACTGGGAAAAAAAATCTATTTTGAAAATGATTTTTAGTTGTGACTCCACTTATGGCATACATATTTGTTTGTTGATTAAAAAAGGAACGTTTGACAGTATGTGCAAGTTTTACTGTACTATACTGTGATAAGGATATCTGCACACGTGGGTTCTGTAGTTTATGGATTAACAGGGTTCTATTTGTGCTCTGTACATTGTGATTTTCATATAAAAATCTTATTTACCATAAAAAGTTTGCACTGTATGTAAAAGGACTCCACGCTCCAGGTAGCTGATATTAGTTCTTCATCATAGGACAGGGCCCCTGACAGCGATATGGATCTTTCACACTGAGCTCACAGTGGTGTTTAACGAGCGCAGCGTCGTGTGTCAGACTTTAATTTCCACCAGAGCCCATTAACTCACCGCTGCGTGAGAAACAGTCTGTCGTGACTCTGTAGCCAGGCACGGTGTGATGAGTCAGCCTCGTTCAGAAACCCCCGGTGAAAGTTTTGTGTTGTTTGTGACTTGTTTTTCAGTCTGGTGATCGACCTGGCCGAGCTCCAGAAGGAACAGAAGGTCGATGAGGTAATTTACATCTCTTCCTCTCTCAGTTCCAGCAGTCAGATCGGCTTTAGGCTCAAATACTACGTTAAAGCAGGGGACATGTTTTTTTCCTTTTTTTTATACAGCAAAGTTCTTTTGTGCTCATTACGGTGGTGTTTCTATATGCACTTACAAGACATTTTCCCCTGTAGTATATTAATTGCTCACACAAACTGACAAGTTTTATTTAATTATTTATTTTTACTTCAGAAATCTAATTTTTGTGGCCTTTTGCCCCTTTATTAGAGTGGCCAACCAGTACTGTGTAAGACTGCCAAAATAAATAAGTAAATAAATAAATGAATCAATAAATAAATTAATGTCTGCACACTCTGATGTCAGTCAACAAAGAGGCAAAAAGATGATCACATGACACACTTTGAATAATAGCCACCTCATTCGCAAAATGAAGCAGAATTGCATGAAGAAATAAATAAATAGAAAGAGAGAAATAAATAGAAGAATTGACACAAAGGTACATAAATACAGAAGCAAATTAAAACAGAAATATCAATTTATGTCATTTTATGTGACATAAATACTGAAAAAGCCTGTTTAAAGTGGTTTGGTATCACTAAGTCTCTCCCTCTTTTTGTTTATTAGACAAAAAAATGTGCTTTTGGATGGAAATTATCCAAAGAAAGTATCCTAATCTTGATAATAACAAGGAACTTTTTTTGTCCTCAGTGGTTTGTAATGGAGGGCGTGGCTACAGGGAAGCTGCACCTCAAACTGGAGTGGTTATCTCTGCTGCCCACACCTGAGAAGCTGGACCAGGTACAGAACTGCTGCACTTACAGAAACAATCTGTTTAAATCATCAAATGAAATAAGCTATTGAAAGATGTCATCTTAGACTCCCTAGAAATGATCAGTTTCACCAAAAACTAAGCATTTATTCACGTTTATCCCTTCACAGGCACTGATGAGCATCAAAGCTGATCGCAGTCAAGCCAACGACGGCCTGGCGTCTGCGCTGCTTGTCATCTTCTTGGATTCAGCCAGAAACTTGCCTGTAAGTCAGTCGGGTTGGACTTTACAACCCATTTCTCTCAACCTAAGAGTCAACAAATATAGCAAATGTAGCTTTTTATTAAGCCAAGGTGACAAAAACAGAGTCATGCCAATTTATTATGTCTGACCTTCAGTATTGAATCCTGGAGCCTTTTTCCAGTCATTTATTTTGTTGAATGTACATCTTTCTCCTTGGAGCTCATTTCAACACACACAAAAAAAAATATATATATATAAAGTTATGATTGATAAGAATAAAAAATACTCATAGTAAGCTAGAATTATGAGACACTAAGTAAACATTCTGATTTGTGTCTCATATTTATAAATGTATCATCCCTAACTTTTTAGACATATTTTTGTTTTTATATTTGTCTTGATGCTTTCGATTGCTTTGTGGTTAATACTTTCATGTCTTTTTTAAGGGTTTTCTGGGGGGTTTTTTTTGCATGTAATTGACAGTTATTTTTACTATTACAGATTATTTCTTGATTTCTCTCCTGTATGGTGCACCAGGTTGTTAAAACAAACACTCGAGTGTTCTTTCCATCCAGTTTTTGCTTCTTGCCTCACACAGTGTGTTCAGCTCAGTCTCCCACTTTTCTTCTTTCCCAAACTTCTTTTCTACTCTTCACTCCATCTTAAAACTGCAATAACAAGATAACTTGAACAAATCAAGTAAGAGTGAATCCTGTTGTAATGGTGCTATATTCATTTTGTTCAAACAGAATAGCAACTTATTATCTGTATGTATGTGCCTTATTCTGATCTCCAGTGTCACACTTCATTTTTTTAAATTTTCCATTTCAGTCTGTTCAATATGCTGATATTATTTGCTTCAATGCAAAAATCTTCTGTTAATTAGAATGGCTCAAATAGTAACAGAAAAAAATCCAAAACATAATTGTTTTACAAGGATTATATGTGAGAAAAACCTCTTTAAGCCAGTAAACCTCACATGACTAGAAATTCTGACTGTGCATTTACCCAGCGGTCTCCTTTGTTTGTGGTAACTGTTGGTGATAAACTAGATGAGACTGTCAGTTAGAAACACTAATTCTATCTTGTCTTGTAGAGTAGTCTTGTAGCATTAAGAATTTTATTTGTCAGTGTTTGAACTCTGTAGTGCAGACCTTACTTTCCTCTTTTCAGCCTCTTCTTCTTTGCTTCTTCTTCTCTCCTCCTCCCCCTCTGAAGAGCGTCTTCGAGGGGAACTTGGGCTCTGGCTACTTAAAAGAGAGGCGGGCGGCGGGCCTCGTGTTTTGCGAAAACACTGCCTCTCTCTATAGGACCTTATTTGTGAGTCCGCTGGCTGTTTTCTGCATCCTTAGAGTAGTTTGACCAACTCCAAGGTGTGATTACCTCTGCTAGAGCTCATGTTCCTTTGTGTTACTTTTGCTCGTTGTTTGGTTTTAAAAAAGCAGAAGGTTTGCCTGATGAGCATGAATCCTTACTAGTGCATGTGTTCAATTCATTAATACCATTATTTATCATAAATGTTATTTGTTGTAGTTTGATTACAAAGCCGAGGAGCATGACAGAAAATGTGACCAGAAAATGAGCAAACAACACTGAGGGTTTATGTTGTAGGACTATCAAAAGCATCCTTCCTCCTCTTCTATTGTCCCTCATAAGAAGTTATTGATCTCACAGTATTAGTTGACACATTGTACATTGTTTCCTCTAATCTAGTTTCATCAGACGGGTTATTATCTGGAAAGTGGAGACAGGAGCTATGTCCAATAAAAGGAGACTCGCCAGAGCTCTTTCTCTGTATTGATGACGCTCATTTTCTCCTAAGAAAAAAAAGTTCTGTTTTTCTGCCTCACTGCCATTGCAGATTGAATTTCAGCAGAGGAATAGAGTTTTAAAAGGATAAAACGATCAATACTTCTCTATATATGCTATTATAAAGGTCTGTGTTCAACTTCATGTTCTGTTTGTGCCTCATGAGACCAGACGGCACCAGACAAGTACTTAAATGTGCTCTTTTTAAATTGCTGTTTTTTTGCGGAGGAGTGGACTCGAGTCAATCAGAAAGTCGACAGTTAATTCCCCAGATCCACTTTGTCTGAACCAATTTTACAAGACCCAATCAAGTTGCAGGAAAAAAAAAACATGATGACCTAATGTTATGTTTTTGAGCTCCAGTTGGAAAAAATGTACGGGTCAGAAATTACAGATTAGACGCAACAACTTCCAACTTCATTCAACATATGAAGTTGCACAAAGAAAGTCAAGACTGTTGTTAAAATGGTGTTACATTTGGTGAAGAACGTATTATGATTGGTTAGGAGTCAAAACTGAAAACTAAGGACCTGGAACTTGTCTGCCTTGCCTTGGGACTTGTGTGCAAAGACTGGAGACTGACTTGGCAAAACAATAACGTTTTTTTTTATCAGGTTTTGTTACTTAGATCTCAGTCCTGAGAGCAGAAGTCCATGCAAATTTCAGACATTTTTACTCCACTTCATTTTAACAGTTTTTTGGTTGACAAAAACGATGAGACAAAAAACGATTTTTGTCTCATCGTATTCAAAGAAAAAATTTTACTCCAATTAGTGGCCCAGAATAATTGATATGTTAGCCTCATTTTGGTCGTCAGTAAACTAGTAGACAAAAAAATTTAAAGCATTTTAGTCTAGTTTTAGTTAGACTGAACATTTTAGTTAAGTACTTCAATACTTTGTATCCATTTTCTTAAAAAACTCAGGAGAAAATTATAAAAAACAAACAACAAAACAAAAAGAAGATATTTTTCTTTCCAGATTACATTTGGATCAGCTGTTTTGTTTTTTTTTTGTTAGGAATGTTCTAAAAGATTTTAGTTTTCATTTGGTAAATAACAGTAAATGAACATGTCTGAACAGTCTCCTCTCTGCTGTTAATTAATATTTGATACAGTTTTTGTCGACAAAATGCACACAGCCTTGATATTCATAAAGTCTTATGATGCCCCTCTTGTGCAGCTTAAAATGATCTTTATGAATTATTTTTACTATATGTTATAGTAGCAAATTCATTTTATATGTGATTTATTTTGAGGGGAAGGAATGCATTTTGACTACTTTGAGACACTGAGTGCAGGTGGGGTGAATTCTCTGTGGATTGCTTTCCCTCCATCCTTCCTGCAGAAGCTCATTGTGTGTGAACAGGTTTTCCCCATCAGTCTCCACTGTGGTGGTTCACCCCAACTCTGCCAGCAGGGGGCAGCACATGGTTACTGCTTCATGAAAAACGGAAGCAAATTTACATTTACAATACATTTTAAAAGAATACACAGACCCTTTGACAAGAAAATGTTTTTATCCGACGTTAATGCATAATGCAGTTCTGACTGTTGGCCAGTAGGTGTCACTTACTTGTCAACAGGTCTGTATATTGCTGAAAAATCTTCCCCGACTGATCTGACATGAACTGGATTGAGTGTTCAGACCCATTTATCCATGTTAGATCGAAGCTGGCCTCAGGGCAGGAGGGAAGAAAGAAAAGATTTAAAGGGATATTTCAGATTATTTGAAGTACGGTTGTATGAGGTACTTGGAGAAACAGCAGGAGTATTGATTTAGGAGTCTAAGCAATGTACTGCTGTGGACAGGGTCATTTTAAAAAAGCTCATCTATATGCACGTTATATTTAGAATATTTTCGCCACTTTACCTTTACCTTGCAGTCAGACAGCCATTTGCAATGAGCAACTGAAGTTAAATTGCTTGTTGTATCACTAGCTCGCTGCCACTGGACTCCTTTGGCAAAAACAGTAATGTTATCTTGCAGAAGACAGGAGTTGCTTCTTTACTGATGCCGAGATCTGTTAGCTTGTGTGTGCATTGTGTGACTTTGGTCAATCCGAACAAGCACCAAAATGAAAAAAAAACAAGACAAACAAACTAACTGACCAAGGCAGCGATAGATCAGCAACTCCCGAGTTCTGCAAGGTAAAATTGCTGTTTTTGTCAGAGGAGTTTGGTGGTGGGGAGAGAGCAAGATGACAAGTGATTTAACTTAAGTTTCCCCTCGGAAGAGGCTCTCTGATGACAAGGTAAAGCAGCGAAAATATTTTGAATATAGCGTACACTGATAATGATCTTTTTAGGTGGCTAAAATACGTTTTGCTGCTGATCTTATCCACAGCAGTACATTGCTCAGCTTCCTACAGTGGTACTCCTACTCATACTCTGGACTCTGGACTCTGGAAGTACCTCATACAACCACACTTATAAGAATTCAAACTATGCCTTTCATTGAAACCTGTTTAACTCAGTCATTGAGGCACTACAAAGTCTAATGTATCATTTTGCAGTTTTTCACAAACATTGTTAGCAGTTAACAACCTGAGGTCACGCCTGTCTTTTCATTGACATTTATGATCTCATCACTCTGAGATGCATTAAATTAGCATACATACTTGCATCACGTTATGTGTCCTCGTGTGATCAGATAATAGAGATGAAAAGACAAGTGAGATGTCGGTATCAGATACTTTTGTTGTGACACAATTTTATCTCCAGTTTAGTTTACTTTTAATGGAATGTGTTGTATAAGACCTTCTGCAAGAGAAGGAGCTTCAATATCAATGGATTCCATACCCGTATGTCACCCAATTATCATCACAACATAAAATCATTTCAGCTTCTTCTGATTTTTCTTCATTTACTCTCTCTCCATTATCGATCAATGACCCATCTAATGCTGTGGTATTTTGACAAGAGTCCAACCAATACATTTCAGCTGTTTATGGCAGATATTGGCTGACGTATTGGACGAGATCTGAAACAAACTGCATTTAATAAATGTTTTATATGCTGCAGATTTGTGTAGATTCAACCTTGTGTTGCTTACATAAAGATAGAATATATATTTGTTGTATTTGTACTTGTCACAACACAAATGTATCACTAGTTGATGTTTATTTACTTTTAAACATTTCTATCAATATCGGCCTCATAAATCCAGTATTGGTCGGACTCTAGTTTTGACCTCATGTCCTGGTTTAATTGGGGAATGACATTAACCATGTGATCATCATGTTGTCTCTCTGTCTGTCTCATTCTGTCCCAACGGTTGGTGATGGCGGTGGTCCTGGTGTGGTCTTCCTCCTCCCTGCATGCCCCTCTTTCCCCCTAATAACCTGCTGGTGTGTGTGTGTGTGTGTGTGTGTCTGTGTGTTGTTTGCTCTCTCCTTCCTTGTCCCTGGGGGAAAATCAAAGCGCAATCCGTTAGAGTTCAACCAATCGGGGCTGAGGAAGGCCTCGGTCAGTAAGGCCCTCAAGGTAACGGCACGATAACGAAGCACACCCATATCGCTCAGACACCGAGGAGGGATACAGAGGAACACAGAGACATATGTTCCCACAGGCTTATTTACATACACATTCAACTCATATTTACACTGTGTGGCCAAAAGTAGGTGGACACAGTCAGCTATCAAAGTCACTAGTCTGTCCTATCTTTGTAGACTTTGTAGTTGTTCATCTGTGGTTTTATCACAGTGAGAAAAAGCTGTGGCAATGCATGTACAGCAGATATACAGCTGTGATATGGGTAGTTGTTGTTGACAGGTCATAGCTGTCATGCGTGACTTGACTGTTAAATAAACAGAATTTTAGGTATTTAGAGGAGGACGGAGTAGCACTATTACTGCAAGATGTTACTGCAGTCAAACAGTATCTCCAGCTTAGAAAGCTTGCTGGGGTTTAGTCCAATCAGATAACAGCTCATTTGTTAACGGCCTCTCAGAGCCAATGAAAGACTCTGCTATTCCACCTATGCCCAGGTTGGGCCCACCTATTAGTTAACATTTTACTGGTTGGATTTGAAACCTTTTTGACGAGATCTCGTTCTTTATGGGTGAAAGAAAATACATCACCCACGACTAGTTAACTACGGGACTAATTTTTGAAAGTAGTGGATGACTAACTCAACTCAACTCAAGCTTTACTTATATGGCACCTTTCATACACACATGCAGCCCAAAGTGCTTCACATAGCAAAATTAAAACAACAGACAGGAAACAAATAAAAGCAAGTAAATAATAATAAAAATTCAAATAAATTTTAAAAATGCAGGAATAAAATTAGAGCAATTAAACAATAAAAGTCAGAAGAATAAAGTAAAAGGAACACTGAGGAATAGAATAATGGAAAAAAAACAATAATTGAAGCTTAAAAGACCAAGGTTAAAACATTACTGCCAGTTAACAATTAAAAGCCAAATTAAAAAGATAGGTCAGAGAGACAGAGATACAGCGAGAGCTTGCCGATCTAATGTCCAAAAGCAATGAGTTCCATAGTGCAGGGGCATAAAAACAGAGCGCATTCTCACCAGTAGGCAGCCACAACTCATGTAGGAGATGACGACAGCATGTAGGTGTATCATGTACAGTTCTTTAGTGTGCTGGTATAATTGTTATATGTGGAATGTGGAATCAAAACTAATCAGTTCAAATATACACAAAGCAACAACAGCATGAACTTTGGTTGGACATTCAGGTTTGAAAAGGCTCATTTTGTGTTGTAGCATTCAGGTTTCCCTTCATAAGAATTAAGAGGCCTTGATCAAATACGGAAAAACAGCCCGAGAACAAAAATACACAAAAGTGCCCACAAACCTTTGGCCACCTAGTGTACACTGTAGTTTGAATTAAGCACATAGGTTAAGTCATTTAACAGCTGCATAAGTACAGAATGTCTAAATCTGAAGTTTAGGAGTTTAGTGTTAATAAGTTTCTCTCGTTCTGTGTGTGTCTGTGTTGCCATAGACACACTTATACCTGCTAATAGTACTGTATAATTATAGTTTATACAGTTTTAGACCCAAGGGTGATAAAACTGATTCAACATATGAATGAAGATGTAAACTTTTAAAAATATGTTTGTAATTGATGGTGGTTTTATTGTGAAAATTATAATCTTCAATCTGACTTGAGATCAGTTCGCAATAGAAATTCTAGATAAACATCCTGATTAATTTCTCAAATTAAAGAGCCGTCAGATTCCTACATCAGCTCTTCTTACATTGTTGAATTTGAACCCTTGTTGAATTTGGAACAAATCCAGCAAAAAGGGAAACTCTGTAGTGCTCTATTAAAATATCAGGTAGTGCATCCTGAAGATGTGAATATTCACTCCTGCTGTAAAAATCTCATGCTCATTAAATATACAGAGTCAAAGCTGACATGTTGAAAAACCCAGCAGGGCGCTGCTGCTGCTGCTGCTGCTACTACTGAAACTGTACTTACTTACTGCTGTTGCTGTTAAATCATTAACTCCACTAATCATGTTTGTTGACTAAAACTGTGCACCGTCTCTAACACTGTGTTGTAAATAACAACACTTTTGTCTAAAGTACATTTAAACTCTTCTGATTCTGAAACCTTTAACTGATCTTTTCTTTAAACTGATCGGGTGTGGTTTCCAGACTTCTTGGTTCGGGGCCATGAAGACTTTTACCTGATGTACTTTACTACTTGATTCCCTTAACATGAAAAATAATACATTTTGCCATCAAGTGCTGAAATGTGTTTAGTAACACTGGGTAGTTTGGTATCACAAAAGATATCACATGCTCAAGAATAACACCGTATGAGCTCAAAATGTGATTTTTGACTGCTCATAACATGCTGTAGAGCTACATTTCTTTTTGTCAAAATATTAAATTTATTCATTTAACAGTAGAAGATTTTTAATGACTAATGGCAAATTAACTTGTATTACTTTATGTGAAAAAGATGCTAAAATTAAAGCTAAATCTTTAACTCCATTTCTGCATCTTTTTGAAATGTTAGTTGAACTGAAAAGTGCTTTTTGTGATGTCATAAAACACAAAACATACTTTTTTTCAATGAATGAGTGAAATGCCATGAATGCTAGCATAGTTTGCTAGCCAATGCTCTTTCTCGTTCGTAAAAAACCTTGTTTTCTTCTTCTGCAGTCTGGTAAAAAAGTGACCAGCGATCCCAGTCCATTTGTCCAGTTCACAGTGGGACACAAGTCCTTCGAGAGCAAGGTGAGACTCAAACATGATCGACATTCATACCCACCTCCATTCATTTTTTCAGTGTAATCCTTATGAATCTTGCGTATCTTCTGTTCTCAAAAAGCATTAAACCTGCAACCAAGGTAGCACTGAAGTAACAAAATACATTTTTGACTTACATTGATTGAGTACAACTTTACCTTTCAGTTAACAGATGTTTAAATATTGTGAGAAATGTAGTTATTTGCTTTTTGTCCAAGGATGAGACCCCAGACTCTGACTGTCAGGGTGTCATCTGTCTTGACCAGACCTTGATAACATCCTGTTTCCCCTTTAACTCCTCACTGTTGTGTCCTCTTCCAGACCAAATATAAGACCAATGAACCAGTGTGGGAGGAAACCTTCACCTTCCTCATCCACAACCCCAAAACCCAAGAGCTGGAGGTCGAGGTATGGAGTTGTCTTTATGATATGACTGCTGCTCCAGTTCAGTGTTAATAAGCAGTTAAATCTGGAATATACCGTAAGTGAGATATGACTGACAGCAGCTAATGTTTTGTGCCCTGTTGGTTTAAGGTGAAGGATGAGAAACACGAGTGTTCTTTGGGGACGTTAACGATGCCTCTGAGTCGCCTGCTGGAGGCGGGGGAGATGACACTGAACCAGCGCTTCCCCCTGAAGAACTCCGGACCGAGCTGCACCCTCAAGATGAAGATGGCTCTGCGGGTAGGAGGACGACCTGTAGATGATATTAAGGGGCTTTGTTTTTTTCCTGAGAACAGTGAACAGTGTGTTTTGAATTGTTCACAATGGGAGCACCACATAATTACACTATGCTAGAAAAGCCATGAAACTTTATTAGCTTTTTCTTGTTTGATATTGAAAAAACTGTTTTTCACAGTGAACATGGAGGTAGGAAAATACAGAAAAAAATATGTCAGCTCTAAAATGATCCTCTGTATTTCTATAATTTCAGGTGTTGTGTTTGGATAAGGACACATCCTTGTCCTCAGACTCCACCCCGTCCTCCGTGCAGGTTCGCAAGTCCAGCACCACTAATCCCACCCCACAGCCCTCTGTCTCCTCTGATTCCCCGAAGCCTCCTTCCTCATCCTCCGACATCCCTCGGTCAGCGTCAGTGTCGGCCCAGGACCTGCAGAACCGGCGGCGGGAGGCCGATGACCCCTTTAGATCTCCTGGAAGCACAGAGTTGGGACAGGGTGGAGGAGGAGGAGGAGGGGGTAACGGCCTGGCAGAGACTGGGAGGAGCACCTCCAACCTGGCCATCTCTGGTTCCCAACAGTATCTGGCTGGAGGCAAAGAACCAACGCCGAGCATCGCATCAGACATCTCCAACCCCTATGCTGCTCAGGAGCTGCAGATGAGACTCCAGCAGCTGCAAAAGTATCTATCAACTTATCTGGTCACCCAGTGATGAATGATCAAACTGTCTGTCTGACCGGTGTGGAGCTAATTTTGTCAACATAATGTCTTTATGTTGTTGGAAACACTTCTGACTGACCTATCCTGTCTGCAACACTTAGCTCCAAGCTTCCCTCTGATGGGTTTAATCTTAAAAAAGGAGTCATACATACATTTTTTTCCTTTTAAAAAGGCTCAGTAATTTCCCAAAACAGCTGGTCGCTGTATTTTTTTTAGCAAATGTTACAGAAACAGGAGGAAATAGTGCATCTGTTGGGAACTATTTTCAGCAGCGGATTAATCCACTTTTGGTGTTTTAGTAAGTAGTGTGGTCAACAGGACATTGTTATGTGGGAGTCAAAATAAACCACAGTTCATTAAAGTTAATGGTAATGAAAGAACATGTCAGCCAGGACAATAATGTGGCTCACTAACGTGTTTTTAATGGTTTGTGGAGCTCTATGGCACAGAGAGGAAGAAGATCTATCAGGCTTTGATACCTAAATACTTATTAGTAGGATACATTCATTGTTGGTTTGGGTCTTTTCATGAGATTTATTTGTTGATAAAAAAAAATATAGAATATCGCCTACCTTATTCTTTGAGAGGACAGGTTTTGATGGTTTTATCCCCTCCTCTCTGTCTCTGTAGTGGTTCAGGCCCCAGTCACTTTCCGCTGGGTGAGATCCAGCTGACAGTCAGACACAGCTCCCAGAGGAACAAACTCATCGTAGTCGTTCACTCCTGCAGGTAAGGACCAATACGAGTGAGGACTTTCTTTCAAAAAACGGCACATTTTGAGGTCGATGTTTTCACATTCATCGGTTTACCTTCACAGGAACCTGATCGCGTTCACTGACCACGGCTCAGATCCATACGTCCGCCTCTACCTGCTCCCCGACAAACGGAGGTCAGGCAGGAGGAAAACTCACACGTTCAAGAAAACTCTCAACCCAGTTTACGATCAGACGTGAGTCCCACTGTTCGATAACATTGACTTGAACTTGTTGGTCTTTGATTATTCTGAGTTGTAAATATTCTGCGCTCTCTTCCTCTCTCTGCCAACTTGTCAGGTTTGAGTTCACTGTCTCCCTCGTGGAGCTGCACAGGCGGACTCTGGATGTTGCGGTGAAGAACGGCGGAGGTCTGCTCTCCAAACACAAAGGCCTTCTGGGAAAGGTAACTGAAGTTAATTTATAAAAACAGCTTCAGGTATAGTTGATTTGTCTGTCATTTAATATTTGAAATGTAAGGAGTCATTTAAATTAATTTATTGTTTGTGTCATTAAAGCAAACTTCCTTTTCTCATCAGGTTCTGGTGGATTTGACCCATGAGGACATCAGTAAGGGTTGGACACAATGGTTAGTCTTTGATCTGTCTCTTTCCAAGTGTGCCTCAGTCATTTATTAGACCGAATCTAATAACACATGTGAAACAGCACACATTTTGATATATGATGTTAAGAAAACAGAATCTCTTTCTGATCTTTCTTTCATGTAGAAATTGTTTGTTTTATTTGTGACTTTGATTTTAACCCATGAGTTTTATGAAACACTGCTTTGGGAGGGAGTGGGACTACACGAAGAAAAAACTGATGTCAGAACAGGTTAAAAGAAAAGTGTGAAGCTGGATGTCTCAAAAATAAAAGCCTCTTTTTTCCTCCTGCAGGTATGAGCTGAGTGAAGACGGCACGACGAAGCCTCACCAGCTATAGATGGCTACGACGGGAGTCATCATCACCATCATCGTCATATCACCACACTTCACTTCATACACTTCCACTTACAGTGTGGCTTTTTTATTTTATTTTCATTAGATGTACAAAAGGAAACAGAAAAGCAGCTTTTGACGTTCATTTAATCACATCAGTCGCAAGGCAAACCTCCCCTTTAAGAAGTGAAAGGCTGATCGACTAAAGGGAGTATACAACATGTAGAATTACTATATATTACATAATGTACTGCTGTGGAAGTCTATATTCCATATTTATAGGTGAAACTATAACAGCTGTAGAGGAAGACAATCTATTTTTTTGCTGTTGCAGCAGTTTCCTGCCTTGAGTTTGGGTAAAGAACGACGATGTACAGGTTTGTAAATATATACGTACGATGATGCTGGACAAAACAGACGGTGTATTCTAGAAATAAGAGAGAGGTGGGGTCTCTTACCTGGCCAAATGTTTGTTTGTAATTTTATTTGATTATTTTTTTAAATGAAAAACATTCTGGACAAAGTTTCTGAAGCAGAGCAGGTGGGCAAGCGAGCAGTCGCAGGGAAAGATGCCACCAAAGAGACGATGAGTATTTAATTCTTTCACCCTCGTGGGTTTTGGTAACCCAGCTGTATCCTGGCTTTATTCCACTGTAATAACGTGTATTAACCGCGTGAAACAAATGATGAATACACAAATAGTGCTTTAAATTTGACACAAATACCTGTTTGTTTAGTTTGGCAACACAGTTCTTTTCCATCTGTTAAAACACCCGTTGTTACACTGAAATAAGGCCATTGTTAAGTGTTACCTGTTTGTTTTTTAAACTGAATATTTGCACATCTGTGTGTGTGGTTTTTTTGGTCTATTGGGGATCATCTTTACTCTTAGTTGCAATTTAAACTGAAAAAATTCATACAGCAGAAAAATGTCTGTTTTAACTGGCCATTGTGAAGTCTTGAAATAATAAATAAAATAATTATTATAAAAAAATAACACTTTAAAAGAATAGTTCAACATTTTGGCTTTTACTTTCTTACTAAGAATTCAATTAAAAGATGCCACTCTTCTGCCTGTCAGTTAATTGTGAAGCTACAGCCAGGAGGTGCTTAGCTTAGCATGAAGACCTAAAACATGAGGAAATAGCTAGCATGGCTCTGTCTGAAGTTAACAAAATCCATCTTGTTACACCTTCTTTATCAAAGACGTACAAGATTATAGTGCAACAACAATTTGTGGAGTTGCTATATGTGCTAGAATTTTTTTGGGTGACAACAGTAAACCACAATCTGTGTTAATAAGTGAGCTTTAGAGCTGCTGGTTGGTGGATTTTGTTTCCTTCAGACTGAGCCAAACTAGATATTTCCCTCTGTCACAAGTCTCTATGCTAGGCTAAGCTAACTGGTTGTTGGCTTTATATTTAAAGCTACCACAAGGAACTTTAATATTTTGTTGATTTTGGAGCCCCCCGTGGGCAAAAGCCACAGTATTTCCTCCACCTTTATCATAAAATGTAACATCAAAAATAAAATTGTCTAAATAAAAATCTCCTCCTGCTTCATTTTTGCTGGCCAACGTACTATTGGTTGTAACTTTGGCTGGTAAAATGTAAATGCAGGCTCATTTAATCTGATTACAGTCAGACCTGGTGGTAAGAATAAAGAATAACTGCATAGAAATAGCCAATCTTGTCACCGATGGTCTTGTTTGCTGAAGTATGTCATATAGAGGCATCAGTATTGAAATGAATTAAAAAGTCCTTGTAGAAACTTCAACAAATAGAGTGTTATTAGTCTTTTAATCCAATTATGGGTAAGAAAAGGAAAATAAGCACATTTACCAAAATGTTTGATTATTTCTCAAGGTAATTCTGCCTAAAAAAAATAAATAATAATTTTAATAAATTAAATTAAAATTAAACTTTTTCATTTATCTAAAGTCACTTTGTATAGAAATTTAAAATGCTCCACTCTGGCACCCTCCAGTGGTAATATTAAGAAAAGTCACTGTGACAGCCAACTGTAAATTAAAGTCTCATTTACCTTGATCACAGAGAGAACCAGGCCTGTATTCGGAACAGGCTTCTATTGGAGACTTTTATGTCTAATTTCCCTCAAAACTTCCTTTACATTTGTCAGTTGTTAATTAATTCTTGTATATTTTCACTTTAATAATTCCGTCAGTACAACAGCAAAGTCATGTCACCACTCTGATGCTCTGAATTTATCCTTTCTGACCAAAATTAAATTTTTATTCATTAATTAATTCATGTTGTTCCACTTTGCAATGTCAAGAAAACAATTGACAACTGACAGTTATACCACTGTAAAAATATTCCAGCTTTCCCTTTACTGGTAATGTTTTAATGTGAAACATCTGCAGAAGAAAAACTGGAAGGAATCAGTGAGTGAGGACAGATTTTGAATATGACATGACTGTGGATTCCACGAGTGCTGTGGGAATGTGCATTATTATGGTGAATTGAGTTGTTTTTATAATTTTTCTTTTTTTTTTTTTTTAAATCCGGCCTGTATTTGAGCGAAACATGTGCCTATTCCTCAAGACTATGCCAGTATTTACCATTTTTAAATGAGAATTAAGTGTTTAATGGTCTGAAAGCATCAGACTACCAATTTTCCATGTGATTCTAAAAAGAAAAACGACAATTGCTTTAATTGCAGAAAAATTCTACAAACAGTGGCTTTAAAAAGAGATAAAATTAGACATTTTGACACTTTCTAAAAGAAATTGGACATTATGTCTAAATGGTCTTTTGTGTAAGTGTGTGTGTATGTGTGTCGCTCACAGCAGGTGTTTCAGTGAGGTTGATATCATGTGTAACTCCACTACAATCATTCTGAGTTGTTCACATTTTGTTTATGAATCAACATTAGTCTTAACTTGTCATAAAGTGTCATTTTTTTTCATTTTCGACACATTTGCGCGTCTTATTTGTTGAACTTTGACGTACATTCATATGTTTTAAAATGATTTTTTTTTTCTGTTTGATGTACATATACACTTTTTTCACGCACATCATATTAAACACTGCTTTCACTTTACAGCGTTCACTCAGAAGGGATTTATATGAATAATAAATACACAGAATTCATAACTTTTGGTGTAAAAACATAAATAAATAAATGCATATGTTTGCTATGCGGCACACACAAAGCCAAAGAGCAGCAATTTGGTAAAGGAGGATAGTGTGACCTTTTACCAGTCAAAATACAAATATAGAATTTGCCTTGTTCATATCATGCATCAACAAAGTATTTCACATATATGTATGTTAACTGTGCTGTTCTGCATTTTTTGTCTTTTAGTGTGTTTTTTTTATTTGTTTCCCAGCTGTCACCCTTTTTGTCTTGTTCTGTGTTTTATTTTGTAAGAATCAAAAAGTTTGTCTGTAAGCCATTGGATTTGAGAGCTATGCCTCTGGGGTGGACTTTGAAAGGCGGTTTGTCTTCGCCGTCTTCTTAATTTATCTTGTGCCTTAAAAATTCATACAACCCGGAGATATTTACATGTATAAAAAAAAATGCTACAACACTTTGCCATGTTTCAGAATGTCTCCTAAATGTCTTTTAAAACAAATAAAGAGCTTTAGCTGGCTATAGCAGCATGAAGCTGTACAGCACTGTGGCCTCTGACTGTTCTTTTCACTATTTTTATCACTGCAGATGCTTTAGGGTGACTTACGGTGATCATTCAGGTGTTAAAATATACCTGTTGTGTAATGACAATGGGAAGGGTCCTGCTTGTAGTGATGACTTGTAGTTCTAACCTGAGGAACAATTGAGATTTGAGGGTCTAAGGAAGGGTCACACTTTATTTTACAGTACACTATGGAATAAGCCATACTTCTTTTTATCAAAATAAAAAGGCCACACTATATCATAAAAGTTTACACCCATAACCAAACCAATACGGGCAAGGACACCTAGAAATAATCTACACTATTTTTTTATCTCAGATGACGGGGGTTGCTGGTTCATCACTGCCTCGATCAGTTAGTTTGTGTATTTGTGTGACTTTGGTGTTGTAAAGGATTAGTTTGGACTCACCAAAGTCACACAAAAACAAACTAAAGATAGACCAGAAAACCAGAAACTCTGCCCAGCAATGATCGTAAATAAGCTGCTTGTAGACAGGACCCTGTACGACCATTTTTCTGGTGAGGACGGGCTGAAACCACCCAGCATGCACCTGTGAATTTGCAGCCTCTCACCTCCAAGCTGTCCTGATTGGCCTCTTCAAATCTATGATGTGGGAAATGATCAGAGCTCATCCTTTAAAGTTAGGGTGGTTAACTTATCTTATCATTTGTGTAGAGCAGGTTACAATCAGAACTGAGGCCGTTTAGAAAAACATCTGTTCATAATGTCCTCAGGTGACATTTTCTCCCGTTCAGCAGATCTTTCCACCTTCCTTTCGTTCACCTGCCTTCAACTCAGAACTTGAGTTATTTCCGACAGCACCTGAAAGCAGCGGTAGTGCTGAATCAGAGTGGAGAGCTCAGGGATTCCGTCAAGTCAGACTAAATAAGATTGATTCAGGATATTATCTGACTTCACCTTCAAAATAAAAGTCTTGAAGAATGAGTGGGGTGTGCAGATTTAAGAAAAATACAAATACAAATCTCCTCAGAAGTATTTTATTTAAGTTCTAGCACTGCCTATACTGTGTGTTTGTCAGTAATGGTGAAGAACATTTCTGGGTGACCAATAAGACGCAAAAATAAGGATTTTTAAAAATATTTCTGAAAGTTTTTGTTTGTGACTGACATTTTAAGTTTTTTAAGGTGTTTGATCTGTCTGGCTTAAGCTCTTTTTAAAATGTTTTTTTTTTTCTGTTTATCTGTACAATAACCAGTGTTGAGAATAATGCATTACAAAATGGCAATTCAATTACTACTGGTTACAATAAAAATAATACAGCTTTGTGTCCATTAATAAGAGAATTACAGCAGACACTGAAAAGTAAATAGTTAATTTTGCAAGTAACTAATTACTTTTATAATGTGATAATTGGTAAATTCAATTACTTTATGAAAGTAGTAACCAATAACTGCAATTAATTACTAAATTTCAGTAATTCATCTGACACTGATTTTAACACATTTATTTATAGATGCTATCTTTCAGCATAATGATGTTTATGCTTATTTTTTATATATACTGTTCTAGGCTATATATTGATGTTTTTTTCTTACCCCTTTCTTGTATTTTTAATTTTTTTTCTCTCAATATATAGTGGTATATTGTAGTATTTTACATTCTCTTTTCTATTTTTTCTTAGTTTTGCCACTGTAACATAACCCATTTCCCCCCATTTTCTGATTCTGATTTTGAAGCACTTTTCGATTGTTAATTTATATAAATCAACTTAATTTAATCTTTGAATCCACTTTTTTCATTTGCCCTTCGCATCTCATTTCTTAAAATAAGCAGGTCACAGAATTTTTCAGACCTTTATTTTGAAAATCAAACCGGAAATTCTGCATGTACTTGCTCGTGCGTTGACACCGTGAGAGCTCGAGCCTCCAGCAGCAGCAGCAGCAGCAGCAGAAACGCCCTGCATCCTCTCTCCTCTCCTCAAACATCCATCCACCTTCCTCCGCCTATCCCTGAGTCCCGGTTCATCTCTGCTCCACCAGCCGCGGAGGAGCCACTCGGAGCGGAAGGAAGTCGAACCAAACCTCGCTGAAAAACATGGCCTTTTAACTCTTGAGAGAATAACACAGAAGAGACATGGATCCTTTGCCTTTTTCCTTCCTCCTCCTCCTCTTCCTCCTCCTCGCTTCTCTCAGCTGCTTCCCCGCGTCTGCTGACAGGAGATTCGGTGAGTAAACTAAAGGATGATATTTTCTTTTTGATGAAGATGATGGTGGTGATGTCTCTGGGTCCTCCTCAGAGCCATTTTGCAGACAGACCGGAGGAGTAGTCATTTTTTTTTTCTCTGATCTGTGTCAATATTGTATCAGCGGCAGAGCTGCCAGGAACCGGCAGGCTGATTCACTGCAGCTTCACCTGAGCCGAGGAAAAACAAACACACACAGAAAGATCCGCCGCAGATATAGGTACAAGTTTACATTAAAATGATCTTAGAAATAACAGAAGAGGGGAGTAAAGTCACTGCTGCGCGCTGAGGAGACGCTGCAAGTCGGTAAACAGCAGGAAGGAGCTAATAACAGGAAAATTAGCCATATTCAGCCCACATCTGTAAGTTAGGACCATTAGTAACAATAATATAGAAAATAATTAATAATGAAAATATACATTTAAAAAATAATAATACTTTCAGTTTTGTAAAATAATTTACAGAATGCAATACATAAAATACAAAAAATGAAGCAAAACAATAAAATAAAAAAGAATAGAAATTACATACAAACATAAGAAAAAATAGAGAAAATTAATTTAAAAAAATATAAATAATTTTAAAAATGCAATAAAATAAAAAAAAGTGTAATAATATACAGAAAGAGTACTCATCTGTTAGTTAGGACTGTTTGTAACAATAATATAAATTAGAAAACTATTAAAAATAAAAATATAAGTGAAACAGATTTTTAGTTTTAAAAAGAGAACTGAATAGAAATGACATAAAAGAAAATTCAATAAAATAATTCAGATTATTTGAAATAATTTAAAAATAAAAAAATATATATACGAGTATATATACAAATTAAAAGAAAAAAAATCAGATTGCTAATTAAAATAAAATAAAATAAAGTAAGTCAAAAAAAATAAAGTGAAATATATATAGAAATATATATAGAAGATAAAATATAGATACAGAAATATACTAACAGAATACTGTGTACACTCGCTTGTAAACAAGAAGAGGCAACAATGATCAGCGACAACATCAGTTCAAAGCAATGAAAAATGAGCCTTCACGCTCTCCTGTTTCCAGCTCTGTGCTCCTGACAGAGGCAGCTATTGATCGGAAATATAAAGGTGTGTGTTTTTATGTGTGTGTCTGGACTGGAGATATTAATGCCTCACATGCATGGGGTCTATAAATAGCTGATATCTAATATTCCCCCACTGATTCGAGATTGGGAGCCTGCAGGATGACTGATGCAGAAATGTGTTGTAGAAGATGGTGAGAGGAGGAGGAAGAGCAGGAAGAAGCTGGTGCTGAGAGGGAAGGAGGGAGGTGTGTGTGTGTGTGTGTGTGTGTGTATCCAGACCCTCCTCCTCTCCTTCAGATTACATAACCAGCATACAGAGAGTATGGCAGCCACAGGACAGACTCAGCTGAAGAGATGAGCAGTGAAACAACAGAGAGCATCGACCTGCAGCGTCAGTCTCCATTTGCACTCTCAGAATCCATCAGTGTTCTCTGTTCTGTTCCTACAACAGCGTTATCTACCTCAGCTGCTATTGATGGATCTGGTTTATTAACCAAATTCTTACACTACAGGGTATTTTAGTTTATTGTACAGTTTTATCATTTCATAGCAGTCTTGACTTGGTTGTAATGTTCTAGATTTCTGCTCGATGCAGATAAGCAATATTGTATAAAATGTTCCAGCAGCACTATAGTTTAGTTGTTGATGTGTTAATGTAGTGTGTCTCACAGAGGCTGCTGTACGATGGCTCAGTGTAAACAGGAAGAAGTTGAATAATGGCGTTACTCAAAATACAGTAATATATCCTCCTTGTTGTGACAAATATTAGACCTAATTTAACTCTTTAGAGTGGCAAACAGTCATGAGAAATACAGAGACAGCCTCCTGTGTCTGGGCTCTTTGATTGGCTACTAAGACAGTCACTGAAGAAACACACTGTTGTTTTGGTTTTGGGATGTTGTGTTCTGTGCCCTTTTTTTATGCTTGTTTAATTGTATGGAGGCTCGATCAGGAGGAAACTAGTGATGAGTTAGCGTGTATTGCACTGGCCATTAGCAAATTAAGTCCATATTCACTCTGTTCTAGCTCTGTTTTTGGTCTCCACCAACTCCTGAGGGAGATATCTCACTCTTTAGCTGCTAAATGCTTCACTATGTTCACCAGCTAGCCACTAGCTGTGTCTGCCTAATGCTGAGCAGGTTGTGTACAGTGGCTTTTTAGAGGTTTTTCTCTGGAAACGGCTGCCTGCTGCGTCTGAAAACACGAGAGCAGTGAGAGTGAACCAGAATAGTTAAGTTTTATCTTTTGCATATATGAGTGAGGAAATACACTCAAAACATATCTCAGACATCAAGGATTCATACAATGCATTATTTGAGAATAACTGAATGTAAAATGTATTTATTTACAACCTTTCAACCTCTAGTCACAGATTGCATGTCCATATGATGCAAGCAGTCAAAACAAGAGTATAAGATTGTATCGAAGTGACAGATAGAGGCAATGGAGGGTAAAACTGCTGTATTATACAAGATTGAAGCAAAGATCTGAGCGAATTTACATACGTTTGTGTATCATTCTGTTGTCCTTCCAGGAAGTTGCAATGTTGTGACTGCAACAATTCACGCACATTCAACCGAGCCCCATGAATTCTGCACGACCTTGCAGCTTTGTCCAAACTCTGCAACTTTTCCGCAAATTTGATGATGATGATGTTTTGTTTTATTCACTATGTTTTGCATTTAGATTTTTATTTAATCAGGGGTACACAAAATAACACATTAGTCATTGTTATTGGCATTCAACAATGCTCTGTGCACTTTTATTTTATAATTTTGTGCTGTTTTGACTGAGTTTGAGCTCCAAAAAATGTTGCCTCTTTGTGGAATACCATCAGACTCACTTCTTCATCTACAAATAAAACATGTTTTGTTTGTTTTTGTAACCCTGAGCTGCTGTGGTAAGGTTACTTAGAGTACTCCCTGGAACAAGTTGCCTTAGATTTTAATGAATTATACATGAAAAAAAATCACAAGTTTCTTTTGCTCCCGCAGTTTCATCACAAAAAAATGCCTAAAAACTTTTTAGAAAAGCTGTCGAGAAATTAGGCAAAATCCTGGGGGGACTGATTTTGTGTGTATTATTTCATACTTGAGCAATTCATCTTACGATCTACTAGATTGATCACCCTTCACTCAATTTCTTTTTTCACTTCTCAGTCTCATTTCTCTGTTGGAATACTAAGTACAGTATTGGTAGAATTAGAAAATACCTCAAAACTACCTTGTGAAATACAGCACTTGGGTAAATGTACTTGTAATTACTTCTCATAGTAACATATACAGTTCATTAAATCTAGAAGCAACAAGTTCCTATTGATCCGCTCAATGCAAATCAACTTGTCTCGGAAAATCTCATTAAGCGGCGTCACCTTTAAGTGACTCACTCTGTTTTGGGATCATTTTGACCTGCGCCATAAAAAACTTTTAATTATTAAAGTAAAAAGCGTTATGAGGTGAAAGTTATTCCTTAGGGGACATGTATATTACATTTTTAATCAAAAACGACTTTATAGTTACCCTTTGCTCATAATATTCTGACAATATTTTAAAAGTTTCTGTAATATGCCTTTAGGGAGCCATCGTGGCACTCTGTAGTCAGAATATCATGACCTGATCAAACTTTCTTGACACTTTTCATCTCCTGTGTTCCTGATTTACACCCATAATATTCTCATAACACTGAAATATTGATGTAGTATATTTCGATGTGCTGTACGTTGTCTGCAGTATTCAACAGTGACTTTACACTGACCTTGTTGCATTTTATTAGTCTTACAGTAGTTTTATAGTTAGTTCAGAGGGAGACAAACAAGATAACAAAAGCAACTGAATAAGGAGCATCAGCGTGAAGGCACCACAAATATTAGACGTATTAAACCAATTCACAATTCTCATAACTCTCATTCTGTCTTATCGATTTTTTTCTGAGCGCAATATTGATGGTTGTGGTTGTTTTTCTTTTGCTGATTGGTGGTGAGTTTATGTGTCACGACATCTCTTCACAACACTCCACTGTGGTTGTTGTTGTTAATTTTGGGTGATAATATTTTTGGTGCTCAAATGTGGCTTTGTAAAATGCACTTGTGAAGGGCTGCAACTAACGATCATTTTCACTGTCGATTAATCTACCCATCAATTTCTTGATCAATCGATTATTTAATCCTTTCACAATCTTGTCAGTTGAAAAATTGGCCCAAACGTGCGTCCATGTGCTCCATGTTTGGACCTGTTTTTCAAGTGTTTCCTCTAATGATTAATTTCATTATCAATTTATCTGTCAGTCCTTTTCTTGATTAATCCACTTGTTGTTTGGTCAATAAAATGTCAGAAAAGTGTGCAAAATGTTGATCAGTGTCTTTAGAAACCAGAAAGAAAGCGATCGGAATATTCACTTAAGATAATAATCGTTTTTTTTTTTAATCGTTGCGGCTATTTCAATGCTGAAGGATTAACACAAATTTACGTTAATGCAGAAGTAATTGACACGAAGCAGCACACTGAAAAAAAAGATGCGTGTTGATATGAAGGTCATGTAGAGGCATCAGTATTAAACTGAAACTGTTTGATAGCCAGTAGAAAACTCCTTGAAGTGCATTTAGTTACTCTTCTCTCTCTTTTTCTCTGGTTGAATATACTTGTCATGTTACAGTCTTGTCGATCCAAATACTTTGACATCCAAGAGTTTGAGTATTAATTGTTAACTATTACTAGCGGTGCTGTTTATTGCAACAGGATGTAAATAAGAATTTAGCTTAACTTCAGACCTACCTTCTCAGAATGGTGGTGAACTGGTGCACAGTTGTAGTGCTGCAGAGAAAGAGATGTGTTTTTTTTTTTTTTGTTTTTTTTTTTTGTTTAAGGTGAACAGAAACGACTTAAACCACGTTACTATTCTGCATATTTCTCACATTTGCTGTGATCTGTTAACAGCAGGCTGCACACCCTCTTTCGCTGTCTAACGTCTTCAAAATGCAACAGATTGCGGTTGAGAATTTTGACCTTCTGTTAATGCTGTGGCTGCTATGTAAAATGGAAAAAAAAATCTCATTTTGTTCTTCTGAAAGCAAGTGAAAGCCCCTTCCAGCACGGTTAGAGAAATTCACATTTTTTCCATGCACCTTGGTTCAATCAAATGTCATTTTTTTCTTCTTCTGCCTACTGTTGGGTTTGAAGAAAGAGAATCGAAAGATTAAATGAGTGAAGTGTTACATTTTTGCAGTGCAGCACCGCACCGCAGAACTATACCACATCGTCCATTATCACTAATAGTTTCTCTCGCACACCTTTAGCCTTTTACTCTGGATTATTTGTGCAGGATGATGAAGTGGGAGCTCCGCGTGCAGAAATGCTAACCAGTAGAAGCACTTTCACTGCCTGGGTCTCAGTTGTTTCTGCTGCTGTGTGTTTTGGCAGTGAGTCACAGTTTGGCTGAACAGGTGATACAAGCTGCATTTCCACCTTAAGAGGTCATCTGATAAGAATTTCTGCAGGAACAAGTTATAGACAAGTTATTCATGATTAAGTTTTTAATGAAATAGGTCAGAATGATCTCCAAATAAGACATGTTTATCCTTTAAACTTCTCTAAAGCCACTTTGCTGGATTTTGCCGAAGTTAGAGACAAGCTGATCTACATTGAAAATGAGCACATGATAAGAAATTGCTTGCAAGAATTCAGGTGTAACGCTGCGTGGCTGTTCAGAAGTGGAAATCAACACAGTACATTTACTAAAGCTATGTGGACATGTTTTGAGGTGCTACTTTTCACTCCACTTTTTATTGTAAGACTTTTTCTGTGCGCACAACAGCTTATTTCTAGAGCTGCAACAATTGGTCCATTGGTCAATTATTTGATCGGCGGAAAAATTATTGCAAACTATTCTAGCAATAGATTCATCGTTTCAGTCATTTTTCATGCAAAAATGTGAAGCATTTGCTGGTTCCAGCTTCTTAAATGTGAGAATTTGCTGCTTTTCTTTGTCATGTCTGACAGTAAATGAAGAGTGAATGAATTGATTCATTGTGAAAATAATCAACAGAATAACAGATAATGAAAATAACTGTTAGTTGCAGTCCTACTTATTTCTCACAGTTTTTGAGCATAAAATTGTTTAAAGCTTTGTTAGTGACGCCTCTCCTTTTCCAACACAATCCCTGCACCTGACAGGTGTGACACATCAACATGATGATTGAACAGCATGATTATTGCACAGGTGGATCTCAGACTGGTCACAATGACAGAACGCTCTAAAATGTGCAATTTAATCTTGAATTTATTAGGCACTGAACCATGGACTATGACTATGGACTATGGCTACGGCTGTGCATTCTTTGAGAGGTAAGGGTCAATATCTGGTGCCTCATGTAGTGCGACACATCTCCTTAATACAGACCTAATGCAGATCCTTGCAATGTAGGGTGGTGCATCATCATGCTGCAACATGAGGTGGTGGTTTTTAAATTCAGAATTTACATCTAATGTGATTTAAAATCATAAAATACATCTGCTATATAGAGCAAAATCCTGTATTAACTTTAGAGCTGTAAGATGTCAGAAAATGCAGATTACATTTTCCCAGAGCTCAAGGTGATGTCTTCATTTCCTGTTTTGTCAGAATAACAGTCCAAGACATGAAAATATTCAATTCACAATCATTTAATGGGCAGAAAGGCAGGAAATTCATGTGAATATATTTGGGCTGTGAGTAAAACAAGATATCTGAGAATGTCATCTCAGGCTTTGGGAAACATTGATTGACATTCTTAACGATTTTCTGACATTTTGAAACAACAACAACAACAACAACAACATTTGTTGCAGCCCTAAAATTCCCACATTTGGATCTTTGATATTTTCTGTGATAAAATGACTTAAATGATTAATGATCACATGTAAAACAGAATTCCATATGTCATAAATTAACATAATCCTGGCACATGTAATTGTCAGACATTTTGCTGCTGAATTATCAAATTTCTTACGAGAAAACATGACTTCTTCCTTTTTTCCTTTCTCCTTTATTTTTTTGGAGATAAATGTCCAGTGTTGAGGATTTTATTATGCTCATTTTTTTTACATTTTACTTACTAATGTGTTGATGTACCATCTGCATGTTAATGCATCATTAATTTAACAGTGAAGGAAGCCATTCTTCACTATGAGGACTTTTCATTCTTAAGTACGTTATGCTGTTAATACTCAAATATAGGGGTATTTTTCTTCTGTATCATCTGTATATTTTCTGACCCTCTGATTTTAAAATGAGGTCACAGTCAGAGACTGTTTATTCTAATGAGCTTTTAACTGTACTGACTGTAGTCCTTGAGTTTGCATATGGCAACCATCACAAATAATATTTCCCTTAGAGATGAGTGACTTTGAGTCGCTCCTTTGTGATGTATTGTCTCATCACGTGGTCTGGTCAGTCGCTACAGTGATTCATGTTTATTGTACTTGTCACAGTGTGTTTTCACCGTAAAGCTTCTCTGTGAGTCAGATTTTTACCTCCTGAGATTTGAACCGCAGACTGTGCTCCGCTCACGTCTCCTAATCATTAACCTGGACCTGGAGAAGGTCACCGCTGGTTCGCCTGGTGTGACCGTAGCCATGGCAGCACTCATTAACATTTTATTCATGCTGATTGGTTGGTCGGGTCGGGGCAGGGCTGCAGAGTTGCTGAGGTGGTTTACTGTAACTGTGCTGTAACACATGTGGACATGGACGGAGGCAGGTGGACGACAGCTGTTACATCACAGCAGCCTGACTCCAGATCCCATAATCTTAACTTTGATTTTTCCTGTTAATTCTTGTTCTAAGCGGAGGTAGTTAGCGCTTTTTTGTCACTGTGCCAAAAGTTTGAATCTTTTGCACTAGATAAATCATCCTAATATTGGTCTAGATGAAGCAGGTCCTACAAAATATTGTTTTATTGTGTGTGAATTAAAGGGACAGTTCACCCCAAAATCAAAATGCATATTTTTTTCTTACCTGTAGTGCTACTTATCCATCTAGATTACATTAAAAACTTCAGCAGCTATGTTTCTTTCCAGAAATCATGACCCAGTTAATCAAGATACTCCACATACCTTGTTTTGAGCAGTTTCATGTAGAAACTATTTTCTTTCTACTGAACTACACCCGCCAACATATCACTGTATAGAAGGAACCTTACATCTACTCGTTGTTAGATGTAAACTTTAATGGCGTCCTCCTCGCCTTAGCTGTAACACGGTGATATGGTTTACCGATGTGAAAATACTGTATGTGCAACAGTTTTCTCAAATTACAGCTAAACAGTAAAATGTGTTTCTGAAAACATTTAGGTAAAAATAGACTGAATCTTGATTCTGGTGCGTTATGTTTGAAATATGACAATACATGAAATGGTATGAAAATTTCATATCACGATTATAGTGATTAAAATGTCGAGTTTACTGTCTCATTGATGCAAAACAATCCCACGTTGCTGCTGCGTCTGCGTCCGTAAGACTGATGCTAACTTTGGTTGATGCTGGATAGTATTTACTGTGAGATTTTCAAAGCACAGTAATCAAACATGGTTATCATGATCATTAAAATTAGAAATGGTAACACTAACCGTTGGGAATTTTATCGCCATTTATCATGAAGCTGATCATCGTTTTATCCCTGTGTGTCATGTCACTGACTTGTGACTTTTCAGATTTGGACTGGTGATGCTCCTTTGTTAGTCATCATATAAACCCCGCCTCCCTAGGCGGGCGACCAGGTGGCATCCTTGCGAAATGCCCGAACCACCTCAACTGGCCCCTTTCTAGGCAAAGGAGCAGTGGCTCTACTCCGAGTCCCTCACGGATGACTGAGCTTCTCACCCTGTCCCCAAGGGAGATGCTGGCCACCCACTTGAGAAAACCCATTTTGGCTGCTTGTATCCGCAATCTTGTTCTTTCTTGACCCACACTTCCTGGCTATAGGTGAAAGCAGGAACAAAGATTGACCAATAGATCGGGAGCTTTGCCTTTTGTGGTGTCTAATGTGTAATAATTGTATGCTGAGAAGGAGGGCTGCCAGACATATCTGCACGAGCAAATGAAACATGAGCTTGCAGATTTATCTGGTTCCCAGGCTTGTGTAATGATTGAAATCACACAAAGGGTGTTGTGGATGGTGTCAGGTGCTTCTTTGTGAGAGAAACCTTGTGAAAAACTGAAGATTAGTGAGAATTCAGAAAAAAAGCATGTTAGTTTTAAACCTGACATCATCCTGGTGGTGAATTCAGCTGTAACTGAATTAGTGTATTTCTTGGTGTTTGTTTTATTGATCATTTGACTGCATTCACTTGATATGCATCAATAAATTGATCATTGTGGATCAGTGTCTTTTTGAATGCAGAGTGTGATGAAAGTCTTTTCACT
The DNA here is from genome assembly GCA_034769285.1 of Lutjanus argentimaculatus. Lineage (NCBI taxonomy): Eukaryota > Metazoa > Chordata > Actinopteri > Lutjaniformes > Lutjanidae > Lutjanus > Lutjanus argentimaculatus. The sequence continues at coordinate 34,055,716 of JAWZSL010000011.1, read as the reverse complement.
CTTCTGCTTTGTTCCTGCCTGCTGCTGCAGGCTGCTGCTGTTTCTGACTGTGTTGATTGATATCTCCTCCTGTTCTGGTTTCTTCTCACCGTGCAGGTGAAGGCACATCTGCTCTGAATGTTTATCTCATTGTTTGGCCCCGCAGGGTTTAATGTGCTTCCTGTGCAATATCTCAGTATTGTTTGTGTTTACTGGAGAGTTCCCAGTCAGCTTAGACGTCCCAATAGAACTGAGTTGTTTTTAACTGGAAAATGATCAATTCATCAGATCCATCTGATTTACTGTAAGTTGTGTTCATGCAAGAATAGCTTGTGTATAGTGGCTTTGGCAGTCACATGTAAACAAGCTTATAATTACCAATATCACCCACCTTACTGAAACCTATCAGAATATTATTATAGATATTATAGATAAATACTCCACAGTTTCTCCTCTCATCTGACCAGCAGCTGCTGGCTTGGCTTTGCACTCTTGTTAGCTTTAATTTTAGCTGCTCTGCCTTTGTTAGCTTCTTTATATTGGGCCTGTTCAGCGTAGTGATGGTGTTTTAAGTGTGTGATTGAGTTTGTTGTTCTTAATGTTTTCGCAGTTGTTCCTCTACTGTTCACTTTGGCCTTGTGGGTCTCACAAATTGCAAGTTTCTGCACTTACAGTGAAGAACTTCCATGCCAACAACAACAAAAAAAGAAAAAAGCAACACCTCAAAGTATCCAGTTTTTGAGTGACCCTCACTGTCCACCATCGCTACAGTTAGCGAGCAGCTAGTGTAGTATTTCTGCTGCTAACATTTATTTGTGCTTAATAGTGCCTTATACTTATTCATTTATTTATGTATTTGTTTGAATCCCTGTTAGCCAATACCTGCTCTTCCTGGGGTCCACACAAGTAAATGTTAAATCATAATGTATAAAAAGGCCAAAGGAGACAAAACAACAAAAAACTACAATAACCAACAAAATTGCTAACAAAATCAACACCAGTGAAACTACCAACAACAGTTGTATATTATATCTGAAAATACTAAGTAAGGCAGTTTCATTTTGCTCAAAGTATTAGTAATAGCATTAAAAACAGCATATGATGTTACTGAGAAAATAAAGTGAAAATAAAATGATACATGACCTGGAAAGTTCCTCATTAATGATCATTAGTCCAATATTATATAGCAAAACATATTCTATTTGAAAGAGGGGCTGGTGCTCAGTCCCATTAAATATTTCTTTAACTTTTTAAAAAAAATAGTTTTACTTATTAAATGTACAACTTTGCTGTGTACTCTCCTCTGTGAAGAATGCATTGTATGAACAGGGACTCTTTATTTCTCTTCTGTGACAGCAAACACAACACACAGCCTTTCAGTGGCCACGTTGCGATTGACTAAAGTAACTTACAGCCTGAAGCACATGTCTGACTGAGGTGCTGGCACGGGGAACTTGAAAGAAGAATTTGAAAATGTCAGGTCATAAAACCAATGATCTGTTGATCTTTACAAATCTAGTCAAATATATACTACAATTATAATCTATCTGACATTGATCGGCTGGTCGCTAGTCATGGTTGATCAACCTGAAAACTGTCCCGTCGCTGGTTGATTGATTGGTGCATCTCTGATATACACGTAATTTATAGGTGACAGCTAATACAAGTCCCAGCCTTTCCTTTGAATTACATCCACCCCTAAATGGTTTTGTAATTATTTAACACTGTAACACTTTAAATGTGATTGAATGAGTGTGGACACTGCCAAATGTGTGTCCCAGCCAACCAAATGTATGCCCTTGCTTGCTGTAGTTGTGTGTGCAGTGTGTCTGTGCAAAGAGCAATTATTACCCATGTTTCAGTTGCACTTACTCTCTGCTTTACTTCCGGTTAAAGTGTGTTTTTGAGCTTAAAATGTTAGTGAAAGGTATATATTTTAAGCAACATTTATGACAAATAAGGTTCACATGATTTACATCCACATCATGTAATTAAAAATCTTTGTAGAAAACCACAGCACAGAAGCTCAAGTGATTTACTGTAGCTTTATAAAACTGTAACTTGGACTGTTGGAAAAATTAAAAATCCACAGTGTCGACAGCCCATAATGCAGGCCGCCAGCGTCTGAGAGCTCCAGTAAAAGAGAGCTCTGAATACAAAGCACCGCTCCTCCATTCGAACAGATGGATGGATCAATGCCGCAGCTTTGAACAATCAGGGGAAGAGCAGAAGAGAGGAGGATGAGAGGAGAGGGATGAAAGGATGAGGGAGGAGGTGATGGAGGCGGTTGTTTTGTCGCTGCAGGAGGCAGAGGAGGGGAAGACAAAGAGTGATTACCACCAATTTAAGCAGGGCTGCTCATGCACACCTCCTAATTGAGAAATGGATTTCCCTGCTTGACTGCGACAAAATAAAAATGATCAAATGCTGCTTTTCCTTTTCAAATTCCTCCTTTTGTGTGCGTCTAAATTGTCAGGTGGCACGTTGTCGTAACTGATCATTTCTCTAAGAGCTCAGGCCCAAACAAATTGGATTGCTGTCATCTTAAAAACAAAGGAAACATTGACAGCGTGATACACTAGAGAGAGCTCATCTCCTACACGTACATACAGTTTGCATAGGCAACACACAGACAGCCAATTAGGAAAGCCCTATCTGATCAGCCATGGGAAAATACCTAAAAGTGAGCCAGTCTCTAGATCCAGAGAGAGAACTAAAAATAAAACTACAAAGACAGGGAAGCTTTTAAAAGGCTCAGTCTCCCGACTCGTTATCAACTGTCCCGAGATGAGAACACACCCACAGAGATAACATTGTTTGGTGGAGAAGAAGGTTACAGCTGAATGCTGGCAAAAAATGATGCAAGTTGTTTGTCGTAGACGAGACAGAAGGCCGCTCTCCTGCACTGACATATAATGAGACGGAGACAGAACAGAGGCCAAGGGTGGAGACAAACACTATTAAACTTAATATCTTAGTGTATTAATGGATTGCCTGAATGTTTGCTGAACTCCCAAATTATAATCATCCGATCATTGTTTAACAAACATAATTAGGTGTGAATGGGGCTGAATTAAGGGCAATATTTAGCAGTAAGGCCGAACAAAGCTTTGAAGGAATATCTAATTGCAATTATTTTGTCTAATATTGCGATCATGATATGATTTGTGATATTAGAGGAAAGGATCATTTTTACATCATTACTCTCATTTTCAGTGAAAAACACATTCACTTCATTATGGAGTGTTATTTCTTTCAGGCATCTGCACTAAACAAAGATGTTTTCTGAAGTCTATAGAATGGTGTGTTGGCCAGGACACTTCTGCAGCACCACAATATTTAATTTAAAATGGTATTCTGACACACATTTCGCCTTTAACAAGTATTGTGCATCCTATGATTTGAAAATTGCAGCAGACCATATTGCGATTTCAATAAAATTTTGATTAATTGTTCAGCTCTATTTAGTAGACCTTTAAAAAATCTGTAAAGGAGATGGACTAAAAGTTACAGTTAGCTAATTCAGACTAATTTTCATTTATGGTCTCTGGACAGATGTTAAAAAAAGGCACCCTAAAAATAGGACAAAATATCTCAGCAATAGAGAGTTGTGTCATTTTTTTCTCCATTATAAAAGCCAAAAACACAATCAAAGCAAAAGCAAAAGTTCAGTAAATTGATGAAACTGCTTGTTTATATGCTGCTAAGGTTAGCATGCTTGGCCATCAAGCTTACTGGTGACAGTAGCATTAGTAACCCATGTTACTTCCAAGGACATTGACCAGCATGTCATTTGTTAACTTTTCATTTCTTTAGTTAACTATTTTGTAGAATTACTTACAGTATACGCTGACATTAGAAAAAGCTTTGTTGAAGACACATCCTCTGTGCGCTTGAGGTTAAACTAACATTACCTGCACTGGGTGGCACCAGCTATGTGCACGTTCTCTTCTAAGTTAGGGTGTTGAGTCGACATTAGAGGGTTAGTAACTACTAGTTAGTTTGTAACCAAATAAACATATAAAATTGTTGCACCGTAAAACTGGGGCATAACCCAACTAGTTTGGACATAATGTCATACTTAAGGCAAGTGGCCAATCAACAATCAAAGCTAGACTTTCATCTTCATGGTTAGTTTGTGTATTAGGCATCACCCAGACAGAATCAGGCATTATGGTGAAAATACAAGTCTTCTCATTCATTTTGAATGGGGGCTGTCTGTTTGGGCTACAGTGGTGGGGGTTGCAGGGGATGCAGAAACAAAAATGCAGCAGCATGTGGCGGGAAAAGTTGAACCAGAGTGAACTTCTAGGGAAACGCAAACTGATGTCACGCTGTTGTGGCCAATAATGAGCCGCTGATCAGACCCTCAACTGAAATATCATTCTGAAATATCAATGGAACTGGGCGCTATCAGGGTGGAGTTTATGATGATACTCATTGTGTCCTTGATTAGTTTATTTCATGTACGTCGCTTCATTGATGTGCAAATATGGATTTTTCCTACCCTGTATATTTCTCTGAGGTTACATCAAACCATTCACTACTGCATGATCACTACAGGTAAAGAAACACTTTGTTCATGTAATGGTTAAATCTATATAGTATGTATAATTTCTGTAGTTTTCTCACTGAAATTTTCAAACATTTGGTGAAAAACTGTCAGAATGCAGATGGTAGAGATGAATTTTATCCATATTTTGATGGTGCATGTCTTTAACATTTTTAATGTATGTAAACATTCATAGATTATGACTAGAGTGTGGGTCATTTGTCTTTTTCAAGTCCACATGGACGAATATACCCAAAAGTTTATATGGCCATTAAATCATTGGCTTTATTTTTCAAGGTGACCGTTCTCAGTTTAATCATTGGCCATCTCCCTCAGGAGCAGCAGGTGTCGGATGCAAACAGACAGATGGCATCCTGGGAAATGTAGTGCCTTTTTTGTCAGCGAGCGCAGCTTGTAATGGCCCTGCCAGGAGGCATTAAAGGCCACAGCCTGGACGCTGCTCTTTGCTCACAGGGTGAAGCTGATTGAAATTCCGTTCCTCCTGCATCGCCGCCTTGGCGTCGGTCCACAGTGCAATACTGCAACCTATTTCACACTCTGCTGGTGTGGATTGATGAAACCAGACAGCAAAAAACTCAGGGTGGCAGCAAAAGTCCAAAAGTAGCAAGGAGCCATCCTCCATATCCTCCACTCCTAACTGGCTCTTATCTGGAAGTGAAATGGAAAAAAACACTGTCTTGCCTCTTTACTTATATCTTATTTTCCCTTAAATCCTCTTTATAACACGTCTCTCGATCTCTTTGGAGTCACAAAATTTTATTAAGGAGCTGGCTCCACCTCGGCACCCATAGCTTTATTAGAATATATTTTATGATCTAATATGGAGATTAAAATAGCAATTATTATCATCCTTATATAGGCTACAGTTTGTGCTTCTGTAACTGGTTCTTAATATCACTTTGTGGGTGGAGGGGTGATTTGTACTTTTGCCTCACAACAAGAAGGTTAAGGGGTTGTATCCTGGATCAGACTTGGGCTCTCTGTGTCTGCGTGAATTTTATCTGGGCTCCTCTAGTTTCCCCCACCACCAAAACCTGTATATTCGGTCCATTCCCCAGTCAGTACCACTGACCATAGTTCTGACAGTTTGTCCCCGGGTGCTGTACAGTAACTGCCAACTGCTCCTAATAGGTACCTAATCAATGAGTAGGTGTGTGTTAAACGGTTTGAGGGCACGACGTGGAGGGTGGTTGCCTCCACGAAATTGACTTCAGACTGTTAAACACACACCTACTGTACAAGTTGATTGTCCTGCTTACACCATGGTCATTTGTCAACAATGTGAAATTAAAGCATTCACAGATTTTTTTGGTGACCGGTTTGCATTCAAAAACAAAAGTTATGAAGCAAGAGCTTATCATTGTCATGACAAGGAACAATTCTTGTCCCATTTACAACCAAACTCAGCTAGCATGCCACAGTAGATAACACCACTTCCTAACTAGAAGCAATGTGAGCAAACAAGCAGATGGAGGGCGAACAGCTGTCCAAGAGCAATGTCACAGCAACACACTTGAGATTCCTCTCTCTGTAGAGTAAATAAGTATCTGAGTTATTTATTCACAGGAATTTTCTTAAATCAGCCTTGTTTCTATATAGCTGGAGGACAGTCTACTAATTTGTGACTCGTAAAACTTCTGCTTTTTTTCTTCCAAACCTTGTCCTTTCTGAGGATATTCCTTTAAAAAGGCTGCTGATGTGCTCATATAAAAGGTGCACACTTCTTCTCAGCCTCGTTAATTAGCCCGTCGTCCTCCCTTTGACTGCTTTGATGAGGGGAAACGTAAATGTCAAGGATGTCACATCGATTTTAACCAGATGCTTGTGCATCTGTCACTTTGGTGTTTAGTACCACTTACCCTAATCCTGACTTTTTGATGGTAAACGTAAAAATAGTTACCTTTTAGAAGTGACCAAGAACAAAAATGTCCAAGAACATAATAATTTTATTTTAGGGTAACCTATGTCATTTTTTTCTTGGTGCACAAAAAGAGGTTGCTTGTCAAAATGAAACTGATTATTTGAAGTGCAGTTTTTAATGGAACAGAGCCTATGAAACATAAAATAAAATCTATATAATACTGAATAGCCTAACTGATATGCTAAAATAATCACTATTTTAACACTAACAAAAGGATCAGTGCATGAATAGATTTCATAATTTCTATTTTATTGGATGTAATTGTAAGCTCTCTGTGTTTCAAAATAATATGTGTTGCATGTTAGGAAACATATTCAGCATACAGCGTTTTGTTTTTAAATGATATTACTGCCCCTCAGTTGTAAGCTTCTATGTATTACTGTTCTTGCTTGTATATTTTTGTTCTTATTATGCTGTTATGGTGAAATTGGCCCGAATGCTGCATGAATGCCCCAAAGCTGCTGTAATGAAGCTCTGACTCTTTGTCAACAGCGTTTCTGTGTTACTTGTTTCTGCTTTCAACGAGACTGTGCCTGCTGGAAACTACTGTGATTACTTTGTCTTTTTCCACTGAGATGTAAACAAATACAGCCTCGGGTGATTCTCCCCTTAATTATACCAAAACAGAAACATAATGAACATCCAGCAAATATGACACAAGCTTATAGCGAATGACTTCACTCTGATATGTCTTCGTTAGAGACAAAGTGCATCCTGGGTAATATGAGAGGGGGTTGCTCAGAGCGTGAAAGTGCTGCTGTTGATTCTGGTTGGATGCAGGAGTCTGAGTAAGTTCACAACCAGCCAGTTTTGGGTGATTTCTGTAAACTTTTGTGTTTCCTTTAGCAATTTCACCTTTGGCGGCACTGAAACATACGAAATATGACAATATAAAAAGTGAATTTCTATAATTATCAAAGAGAATAAAGTAAATTGTTGAACTGATTCCATTCACTTTACTGTAGGACGTAAATTTATGTAATTACTAAAGACAATAAAGGTGAATTGTCAAACACAAGTAAGACTGATTACACCTAATTAAAAGAAATACCTACACTTTTATGACACCTCACTCCTGTGAAAAAGGGCCATATGTTGCTTTTCCAAATATTAAGCAACCAAACACTGTCATGTTTTAGCAAATAATATTTTAACTAAAAAAAATAAATAAATAAAAATCAAAGAAAAATAAATTAAAAAAAACATCACGTCACAGTGTTTCTGTTGAATTTTCTTCCATTATCAAAGGTTATTATAGACTGTTTATGAGTCAGGGCATATTCATTATGTACCTTCATGGCATTTTGCATTTAATGCATTTAAGTGAAACTATTCAACATTTTATTGAACAATTTCCTCATTGCTTTTGATGAAGTAGCTCTTGCCAGTACATATCATTTTTGTTTTATTGCCCAGGCCTATTTCTAAATAATGTACTGCAGTAAGTCTAAGTAAGGCTGTGCACTACAATACAAGAACAATGGACCTTTTTCATGGCAGCCATATTGAAATAGTAGGGTAAACGCAGGTGTTACTAATGACACTAATTAAAGTCCTGTTCCAAATTATTGCTATATATAACTAGCTAAGTTTTGCAAAAGCTAATAAAATCTACTGTCAACAGTTATCATTTCAGCCATCATAATGGATAGTTGTCAGGTAGGACTGAAAAACATAAGACAGGATTTGAGTTTTCGTTACAGTTACGCTATTAAAACCGGATTAAAGTTAAGAAAAGGTTGTTGATTAATTCTGTTCCACCGCCGTTTTTGAGAAAGTAATCATCTTCCTTTTATTTAAAAAATAAAGTTAATTAATTATTATCCCTGGGTCATCATGAATAGGCTAAGAAGACTAACTAACTTATCAGCAAGCTAGCAAATAATGTAGCTAACATTTTTTTTTTTTCTACCTAGCTGTTAAAAAATATAACATTTTGTTAAGAAATGCAACCAACTGAAAGTTAATGGTGCCCAACTTACGAATACGAATACGAAATACTTTATTGATCCCCAAGGGGAAATTCATTTGTCTGTAGTCTCATCTATTTGTATAAGAATTATAGAGTCTGATGGCAGTTGGTATGAAAGATCTTCTGTATCTCTCTGTCCTACAACGAAGAGAGAGAAGCCTTCCACCACCATTATTTCTTTGGTCCATCAAGGTGTTATGCAGTGGATGATCCATGTTGTTTAGGATGGCCTCCACCGTCCTCATTGTGTCTCTCTCCACAACTTCCTCCAGAGAGTCCATCCTTACTCCGATCACAGAGCCAGCCTTTTTCACAACTTGGATTTACTAAACTGAGATTGGTTTTTATTTGTGCGACAGAGCTCTGCTTAAATTTAAATCTGAGTTTGCTCAATTTAAACCTAGTTTTGCTAAATCCTTATGAGAACTAATCTTAGATCAAATTAATCTTTGTTAATGCAGCCCTGTCTAGCCATTGCATTACTTTTTTCTGCATTTCAAGCATTTCAAGTTAAGCTAAACATCAAACAACATTTTTTATGCCTTATGAAAGACACTGACAGGAAATATTTCTCAGATGCATTCGACCTAAATGTTTAATTTAGCTATTATTGATAACAGTTTTTATTAGCTTCCCCTTACCAGAAAAGAAACGGATTTTGAAAAAAAGTCTGTAAAGCCAACCTCTCCAAAATCTCCAACCTGGTCAGACAACAGGTGATTAAGGAGCATTTCAGGAGCTCCCTGTGAGCCTGTTTGTGTGTTTGTCAGTACAAAAAAATACAACACAAGGCCATCTGTTGATCACACCAAAGAGAAGAAAGCAGTACTGTGGGTGTGATTATCCCCTAAAGGCTGCAGGAGCAGGTTTGTAATAGAAAAGTAATCGGCTGGAGGAATCTGGGCAGCAAAAGTGAATGAATAATGAGCTCTGCCCTGCTGTAGTCTCACTGCTGTTGCTGAGCTGCTGCTGAATCACTCCAAAACTGTTACAGTTGAGCAGCTTGGTGCCCAAAAGCAGTTTTCTTTTTTTTTTTTGTGGTTAGATCCCAGGTGTAAATGCGTTGCTGCTGAACACAGAGCGCGCATGTTTAACAAACCCTCCCGTGGATGAAAAAATATGATACCACAAAATTAGAACAGGAGCTCACAGAGTGTAAATGTGGGAGAGAGATGAGAGGAGGTAATCACTGCCACTCTTTGATCCCTGGAAGGCAGAGAGGGTCTCAGTGACAAGCAAGTGTTGCCATGGTTACAGCATCCCATTGCTTTGGTAGTTTCAGTCGCTGCTCTCGCACCCTGCCTGTTAGAGTCCCTGGGGTGTGTGTGTGTGTATGTGTGTGCATACATTATGAATGTAACTGATTGCTGATACCATTTGCACATGTCTATCTAAATAAACATTTTGAACTTATTATTTATTGATCCCAGACATTTTGGGGAAGTCAGTAGTAGTGTCAGTCCCCATGTGAGCATGGTATATTGTATAGTATATTGACAGAAGTTATTGTTGGCGAAATTGGTTGTAGTTTAATAGCAGTAGTAGCAGCTCTAATTGTAGTGATAGCTGTAATAGTAACACAGGCTGCAATGTGAGTAGTAAAGTCAGAAAGTGGGGAAGATGCTTAAGATGATGTCCTCAAATGTCTTATTTTGCCCAAATTGTTGATTAATGATAAATTAATCATTGTAGCTCTAAGTGTTTTATGTTCATTGTTAGGTTTTTTTTAGTTTGTCCAGCTGTTTCTTTCTTTGTTGTGCGCCGTTTATTGATGTATTTTTAATTAATTGATTGATTGAAAGACAAAAAATGGTGTTGTGCTTCTATTTCTGCTGAGTGTAGAAAGAATTAGTATCAGTAGAAGTAGAATAGTAGATACAGTAGTTGAGGCAGCCTACTATTAGTACAAGTAGGATTTGTAGATTAGTAGAGGTAGATTAATAGATTTAGTAGCCCAGTAGTAGCAGTAGGCAAGAAGATGTAGTCATAGAAATAATGTAGTAGATTGAAACCAGTGTTTAGAGCTAAACTCAGGCTGCGACCTTCATGTGCACCATGATCATTATCACTTGTTTGCACTGGAAGATTTTATTGTGGCTGCAGGAAGCACATGTACTATTCATGGCTCGCACCTGCTTCTAGCAACTGTTTCTGTCGTTCTTCAGCTTCTCCATGATGCATTGCTTAATTAACGTGAATCCAAGTCACATTTTTTGCAAACAAACCTGAAAGTGATGCTCTGCTTGGTCCTGATCCAGCCCTGTGCAGGGTGAATGCGGATACTGTAAATCCTGTTTGTGTGTGTATATGCATATGATAGGAAAGAACATTGTGTTGCACTGTTGGACCTGAGTGCCACTGTTACCTGCTATAAAAACCCTGCAAAAGGACAAACAAATAACTGTCCACATTCTCTAAATCAGCAGGGGCAGAAATGTCTATTTACTGCGTGTAGAGCTGTGTGTTCGTATGAGAGCCACAGACAGAGTGTGATGAAGTGTTATATGCTGCCAGATCTCCTGTAAGTGGAATAAAATAAAATATGGCTGCCTCCCCTCCTCTCCCAGAGGAGCACTGAAGGAACCAGTTTGATGCATCCGCCTCAGCTCAGTGTTAACTCAGGATAAGTGAAACTGTCCATGGCTGACAAATACAGCAATACAAAAAACAGTCCAATACACGAGGCTTGATGTCTTATTAAGCCATTTAGTCTCTTAGTGCAGTCTTAAAATAGAAGGGCCAGCATTTGTTTTTGTTATATTTATTATATATTATATTATTTATTTATCTCATTTGCAACAGCTGGTTTTCTGATGTTTCTCAGACTTTTAATATCCAAACCACGTCCATGCAACAGAAGTGGCCCCCTTTTTAGGTACAAGCTCCTCATTTTTGTCTAGTCTGAGTCATTCTCCTGTTTGAAATTACCTCATTCTGTGTCACGTTCGCTCCATGTTTATTTATTTTGCCTTCATGAGGGGTTTCCCCCATTGTATTGCAAGTTTGGCCTTGGGGAATTTTATTTTCAGGGGATGTATTAGTGAATATTTTCAAATCTCCAGTCAGCGTTTAGCACTGAGTTGATGTAGGGCTCTATGATGATCAATGTTATGGCTTTTTTAAATTCTCAATTCTGTGATTCTGGCCATGATTTGATGCCGTTTACATGCCCTCGAGGATCCTGGTTATGAAGCTTATCCTGGTTATGTTCCTATTTGGAATATGGTGTTTACAAAGACATTGATATATAAATGTAGATACTAAATATTTGAAATGCTTTCAGAAGTCTTTTTTCGTAGTATCAATACTCTGGTACCAGGTGCACTGTTGTGTGTTGACACAACTGGCTGCAGTGCCCACATAGTCCTGCCTCCTCTCACTTACCCACAGTGCTGTCTTCTTCTCAACAATCATGTCATTTGCTAAATCTGTTGTCATGTTCTAGCCTCATTATATCTATCTTTAGATAAAAAGCCGAAATTTTATGCCCTCAGTGTTGAGTCAATAGTATTGAATATTAATATTTTTCAAGGTTTCGTGTGCAGTTGTGTGTTGATCTGTCACCGTGACGACCGTTCTGTTCTGTTCCAACAGAATGTTCAGAAACAAGGATTAGGTGTTTGCATGCCACAGTATCCTGGTTTCTATCAGAATACCCCGGGTAGCATATCCAGGCCTTATCCAGGTTACTGAAACCAGGAGTACATGTCCAAAGCATAACCAGGATACTTCAAAGACCTGATAATAACCAGGATAGTTCTGTGCATGTAAACGGACTCATGTTATTACAGAAAATATAGGATCCTACATTAATACTGCCATCGGTCTGTTGCTGGGCTCCCGTCAAAAAAGACACTTGGCTGCCAGCCCCTGTCAAAAGCTACTTGTCTCAGGGCCTAACAGGTTGCTGGGGGAAACCCTGCTTCATGCAGATTTCCTGACTCCATCTGTGCCATGTGGAAGAACACAAAGAATCGTCCAAATGATGAAAAATGTTGCGGTAAAGAGTGTACAACTATAGAGCATAATATGGAACGATGATAGTTTTTTTTCTTTAAATCATCACACGATATATACTGTCATATTGCACAACCCTACATGAAAATAGTTTGAGGTTTTTTTTGAGGTTTTCAGATATCTGTCTGAGATATCTGTGTCTCAGATATAACAGAGGTAAACTGAATTTTGTTTGAGGTGCTCAAACAACTGAAAAAAATATATTTAAAAAATCCAGCAGCATTGTGTCTTTTTAGAACGCAGTGTCCCAGTTACTTTGGATAATCCACAGAACACACTGTTTAATAGTATTCAGAGGGACAAGTGCTTTGGTAGAAAGGTACTTCTAATAAAACCTCAGTCAACTGTGTTCGCATTGACTGTCTCTGTCTACTGCTACTGTGTGTATATTATTCATTTCATGATAGAAGTATGCTGGAAATCTGTGAATCAGTGCCTGTCCGTGTAACCTGTGTGTTGTTTTTGTGTTTCTTTGCTAACAGGTTGCCTGTTTGAGAGCGAGCTGTGTTCACCATATGAGATCTGTGTCAACGGTAAGGTGTCAACACACTAACATATACACACACACATTTTAAAAGCTCTATTAGCTCATTACAAGTCACACAGTCAGGCCACCAGTTATAGTACACAGTTCACTGATATTTGCAACAACTTCTAGTGTGTTTTCATGTATAAAAACAGGAGTGTTACAGAACAAGTCATGACATGTGTCTGACATGACATCTGACACACCTGTGGCACTGAAATCAGCTGTATGATCAGGCCACACATTAGAGGAACTCTTTCAAGCCTATTAACAGATATTTTTGAAAGTGGCAAGAGGTTCATGTGTGCTGTGCAAAATGCTCTGTTCTGCAGGAAAATCTCAAATTAAGAGCATAAAAACCCCCAGGGGAAACATAGTTTGTCATTTCTAACTGAAATCTGGTTAAGAGTATTTTTCCATTCATGATCCTGAAGTGGTCAAACATAAATCTGGGGGATCTCCTCCCTCTGTCTGAGCTGGAACGTGAGCATGGGTATTACTGATTACACTGGACATTTTACAAGAAAGGATATTCATCGATGAGGCTCAATGTCTGTAGAGCTCCTACTTTGATGGGTGGTGGTGTGTCTGCCCTCTCTGGTCAAGTTTTCAGTGCAGGGCCCATTTTGGTAGGTTAATTAGAGAATCTAAATTGCCCATAGATGTGAATGTGGGCACACCACTGGCCTTAATGCTCAATTCTGAAATCTGGTCTACCAGATTTAGTTTTGTTTGGCTGTTCATACTATTTTCAAAATGTGCCCCAGATCAGATCCCAGTGTGAACTGGTCACCGTCCTGAACTCACCAGCATGCACAAATGAACGATAAAGACTTCACACGCAGCATGCTGTCGTGCTGAAGCTTTTATGGTTTCATTTACAAACTGATGTGCAGTGGAAGCCAGCAGTTGATAATGAATTTTCATAACCAGATGATAATGAGGGCGAGAATGAGGAGAAAGCATGACAAATTTTTAATTAGGCTTTTTGCGGAGCAATGCCTGCTATTTCTGTGTGGAGGTTTGTGTGGATGTGGATTCAGAGCCAGGAGTGGTGGGATGTGATGTGAATGGCTTCACAGAAACCAAATTCATTCAAAAGTTCAGGATGTCAAGAGCTATTTTGAACTACATCTGTTGGTGCCTCTCTTGTGGCAAGACACTTCTGGCATAAAAGTCACATTAATTCTGACTGTTCTCACTAAGGTCACACTGGAAAAATCACATCTGGATCTGATATAGGACGGTATATGAAAGTGGCCAAAATCAGAATGGAAAAAGTCAGTGTCCATGTGATTTGTGCTGTTCACAGTGACATTGGGCCACTTTTGCCTGCAGTGTGAACGTAGCCTATGTGTCAGGCCTGTGATGAGTTGGCGACCTGTCCAGGATGTCCCCCGCCTCTCACCCAATGTCAGCTGGGATCGGCTCCAGCTGCTTGCAACCCTTCAAAGGATAAGCGGTTATAGATAATGGATGAATGGAAGAGACTTTGAGTGGAAAATAACTGGAAGTAGGAAAAAAAGTTTTGGGCCTGGGACTAAAAGGATTAAAGGCACATCAAAGTGTAGTCACCAGGCACATGTACCAGAAAAGTGTCCAATACATATTCAATCTCTACTGCCTTAATGATAGCACTTACAACAGCCAAGATGTTATTTAATACTCACAGAGTCAGAATTGCTGCATTGCCTCTGCATTCATTTTAGCCTCTTTAGAATCAACTGCTGGACGACATAAATATAAACCCATTCCCTCTCTGCCTGACTCTTCCCTTGTGGCGCCTCTGGCATCAAGAGGAAGGAATCCCCTGCTGTGAATCAACCTAGAATCAAAAAAAGCTCAAAACATGAAAGTCGCTCACAGAAAATAATTTGCATATATTTTGGAGACTTGGAAACACTTTTATCTTTGACTCCACTGGGTCAGCCGGATGATAACCTGGTTACTCTCCAGAGCTCAAGCCACATCTGCTCCAAGCTGACCTTTTGTTTTCTGTATCTGCCGATCACCAACATTCATGGGTTTACTGGGAAGCTCTCAGCTGTGCAGAGCAGGCTGCACTTATCAACATCTCTGCGGAATTTAAAGTACAGACAGAAAGCCAGCAGAGATAACGCAATACTATAATCTGTTGTACAATCTCATTAAGCATTTGAATGGTCTGTTAGGAGGTGCAGGTGGCCGTGCTGCCAGCTACACAGCTGACCGACTGTGTTTGTGACCTGCTTCCTGACGTGTGTTTATTTCAGGCAGGGCGTGTTTGTTCTGAATTCATTAGCTTGGTCGTTTCCTGTCTGCGCAGTGTCCTTTTGAAATGTGCCCCATAATCTGATTCTGACAGGAGGAGGTGGGGATGAAAAAAGGAAAGAAAAAAAAAAAAACCTGTCTAGCTCTGTGAGAGAATTGTTATGTCGTCGGTGAATTTTATTTTTAGCTGAGCTCAGGCTGGATCTCCGTCTGTGTTGTGACTGCCTCAGGTGACCTTGTTTCACTTCGATGAAAAAAAGGTGTCAAATGCTTTCATTTGGACAGTTGGTCTGTCATATTTCACTGCTGCTAGATTTTCATTGCTCTGCTGGCCACTCTCTGGTCTTCTGTATTCATTACCTGACTGCTACATGTAAATATTACCTCCAAGGAGGTTACATTTTCAGTTTGGTTTGTTTTCCTGTTCATCAGCAGGATTACAGAAAAACTACTGGCTCGATTTTCATGAAACTTGGTGGAAGGGAGTAAAAAGTTGGGTGGAAGCAGATGTAAGAATTGTGTTGTTGCTTTGATTTATGTTTGTACTCCATGCTACAATGTAGTGGTAGAGCAGAGGTCTGCAACCTGTGGCTCCCGAGCTGCATATGGCTCTTTTCCCCCTCTCCAGTGGCTCCCTGTGGCTTTAACAGAAAATTTTGCTGGTGGCCAGTCTCAAGTGTCCTTAGGCTAGCTATGAATGTCAAATTCAAACAAAAAAGTCTTAGGGGAAAATAGTTCCAGCTCTGGACAGATTTCATTTTTCTTTTTTGGCCAAAAATGTCTCATATGATAGTTAAGGTTGCCGACTCCAGGTCTAGCGCAAATAAAATCTGAAAACATGTTTGTTTGAGCACAGACCCCAACAAATGTCATATCATCATGTTTTTAATAGTTTATTTTTCAGTGAAAATGAAAATTTGTGATGATCAAAAATGATCATTCTCACCAATCATGAATCATACCACTATTGCAATATCAATATAATCAAAATAATCTCTGTATGATTTTTGTTTACCATATCATACAACCCTAATAAAAGCCACCCCACTGTAGAAACAAATGGATTAAGTATGTAAGAAATGATCAATGTCTAAATTATCCTTGATGTTTTTTCCAAGTGGTTGTGCCTGCAGATTTGCATTATAAAACTGGACTTTTGGCCTTGGCAGAAGTCTGCGTTTTCTCTCTCGCTTAGTTTCTTTTTGTGATTCTGACAAAATTACAGAGGCGATCGCAACAAAAACATGGTGAAAAGAACAGTGAGAAAGGGTCATTGCAGATATGAAAGGCAAAATACACTGCATTCAGGAGAAATGTCTCTGTCATTGAGGATGCCTTTGGATTTTTTTCAGGCAGATTCTCATATTTTGTTTTAGTATGCGGAAATGACGGTCTTCTTTTTTTGCAATTATCACTTGCAAATGACAAGGTAGTACAAAAAAATAAACCATACTTTTGTGTTTCATTTTCATAAGTTGTAACTGGAAACAGAACAAACAAACAATACATCTAATTTCAGTATCAAATTCATCAAATTTCAGTAAAATAAAAAAACATCATCTGTAGGGGTCAGGACAACATGATGCAAGATGATCATGCAACATTATTTAGGTAAGATGACAAAACATAATTTTGTTGTACAAGAAAGTTTTTTTCATTTTTTCTTTAATTGTTGTCTTTTCTTTTGATATATTGAATAGTGTTGATTCTTTTCAAAAATTAAAGTTATTAAATAATTAAGCTAAAAATCACTGCTCACAACTGATGCAGAAAAAGAGCTCACGTCTGTTTACATGACGGGGAAAAATGATAAAAACAGAAATGCAAAGTTGAAACAGAAATGACTTTAATTTATTCTTATGACTTCTCAGTAACTTGTCAGACAGCAGCTAATAGAAGGAGAGCAATTTCACCCATTTTGCAGATTTCACTGGTCCACACAGTTTTGTCGGGTGTGGTTTTGCCTGGCTGACTTCAGGCAGTAAATACAATTTACTGCTCTGCCTCTGTTCCTTCATAGGTCATTAAAACCTCCTCAGCTGGATGGTTGTTCAGTGGTTGTGGTGCCGTGTTCCTTCAGCTGATGTTCCAGCTGTGATGGAGGACTCTCTCAAGCCTTTAAGTGATCATTTCCCTTCACTGTTGACCTTATGTGTTTCAGCAAGGACCAGCTCCAGCTTTGTTGCCTTGTGTCTTAAGTTCCGTTTACACTAGAAGCATAAATGTGTCACATTGTGTGGATTGACATTTCCCGCATGGGAGTTTTATAATACAGTGTACAGCGTGAAGGACTGTCAGAGCTGCCTGACGAATATCGGCCAATAGCAGCACTAATTAGATTAGTCATCCCACACAGCTCTGGGAACACCATATACTGTATAAATCTGTGTAAATCTGTTCATAGAAATAAACAAAGGAAAGCTAGCTGTCAAAGAAAACCTGGTCACCATTTTCTAATGTCTGTGCATCTATCTAGATCCTGCATTCATGGTCACAGTGACCACAACATGGTACTGTCACTGCAACAAGACCAATCCTCGCCACACAGATTTCATTTCATCAATCAAGGCTACAATCTTGGTATTGTAAAATAAACATGCGCCACTGTCGAGAATGATCAGCGCTGTTCGATGCTGTAATCATGATCATGACTAATGATTACCATCCTGGGGACATGTTAGCCTGATGCAAGACAAGATCCTGTTTTTGTGAATGGAAACATTTTAAAATGCCACCAAAGAAAAAGACTGTGTGGAATATGGATATGGAATATTGCAGCAATGAGTCCTAAAATCTGGAAATGATTGAGCATATTTGCTGTAATGTGACTGTAATGTGTCATTATTTCAATAATAAAAGTGGTGTTAGTTGTGAAAATTATCTCACTGAACAAAACCAGCCAGAATCACAAACTTTTATTTGCCACAGAGCTTATTTTCTGCAATAATGCAAAGTTCAGTGAAAAAATCCTGTTGACTCTTTGTGGATTGAACCAGAGTGACGCTAACTTCTGGGTTGGCCAACAGAAATTAAAAATAAATAAATAAATACATTTTAAAAATCACCCATGCAGCACTTTATTGCTGGCCACCAAACTGAATTTGCACATATGAATGTTGCTGTTTTCACCCAAATTTATCCATTATCAGTCAGTTAATTATCAGTCTGTGACAGTGCTGGCTGTTTTAGTGGAGCTCCTTGTTTCAAGTTCCCAAGAGCATGAAAAGCTCTGCGGGTTGAGTCAGGTGAGCTGAGGCCGCACTGACAGCTGGATCTCGCAGTGGAAAAGCTACGGTGGCTGCACCTCCAGCCATTGTTCTCACCTGGCGTGTGTTTGAACCGCTTCAATAGCTGCTGTCAAACCACCGCTCGCAGACACTGCCAGTCTGTTGTGTGGGTGATTGGCAGCCCAGGCTCTATCAGGCCACACAGCAGCTCTGATTGCCTGAGCTGGCTATAATCTCCTGGCAGAAAAAAACAATGAGTGAGGCTGGTATTGTTCAGCTGAGGACATCCTCTGTCTTTCTACCTTTTTTCCAACAAGAGGAGAGAGTGACAACTGAAAAAATATCTCCTGAGGAAACAAGTTGTTCTCTTACCTTGGCATGGGAAGACATTTAAACGCCACTACTGGATGAACAAAACACCTGTGACAATGTTATTGAGAACAGATGCATAACTAACCTGGATATTCTGAGGAATTAAACACAAAGTAATTTCACAAAGTAATTTAACTGTTGGTTAAAAAACAGTGAAACAGTTCAGGCTTTACCCAAATCAGTGTGTCACAGTAGAGACATCCATATGCTGACAATGGCAAAATCTACCTGTCATACTTGAAATAGTTACCTAAATACTGTAGACAAAAAAATACCATACTACATGTTGAACTTTACTCTTAACATTGTTGCAAAGTAGTAAAGTTTGGATACTATAAACAGCATGTGGCTAGTAATAACATGGTCTGTCTGCATGGACTATATTTTGACAGTACGATGTCATCACAACCGTGCAAGATGCAGTGACGAAACTTTCCAGATGTGTCGTTGAGATCAAACTGATGGCCAAGTTAAAAGATGGATATGGTCCGAACAAGTACGTTGGATGGTAGGGAATAGGGATGTTCCTGGTGACTAATTTCCCTGTCGATTAAACACAAATTTTAATTTGGACTAGTCAACTAGTCTAACAGTAAGAAAATACTCACCCTAAAAATACTGTGTGTATTAACAGTCATTAGAAGCCATTAATCACATTCTTAATTGACCAAATCGTATTTTAAATGCTGCTGAAATGACATCATCCACCCAGAGCTGACCCTAGCTGCCAGCTGACACACAGTGTGGCTAACATTAGCAGTGCTAGCAGCAACAGCAGCCTGCTTTGCTTGCAGGTTAATGTCATTCAACCTCATTTTCATTTTCTACATCAAAATACTGAAAAAAAGCAATGTTTACAAGCGGTCATCTGTCCCACTTTGTTAATAATAACGTCTGCGCCCCCGGGGCATTCGCGCTGGGAGAGAGGGGCTTCTGTCTGCTGGAGCAGCAGCACCAGCTACAGGCGGGTGGCTACGTAACAGCTTAGAGGCAATAGTTAACTGGCATTGACAAGAGTCGACAAATCGTGCACATCCTTAGTAGGGAAGGGATCATTGGCCTCCCCGTTGGTCCACATTAGTTTTAAGTTGCAGATCACTGTCTCCCAGTTTCAGTCATCTGAATCCACTTTAGACATTAGCTGAACTTTCACCTTGTAAGTCTGTCTGTGTGTGTCATCATGGAAAATTGTGGTCCTGGAGACATGGACTGTAGGGGGAACTACTACAGAGAAGGTTTTGAGCACTTTGCCAGGTGTTTATCTGTATGTCTGTCTCTTGACAAATTTTATCGATGTAATAGTGTTACAACCGTGTGAGATGCAGTCATGAAACTTCACAAGTGTGTAGTTGAGATTAAAACCATGTTTGAAGTTGGGGCCACAGCCAGGCATTACAGTAGAAAAGCCTATCACAATGATGAAATGATTGGCTGTTTGTGTGTCAGTCATAGCACTTCGGGATATGATGATGATAGATATTGTCCAGGCCAAGGACCCATGAGTATGGGGTACTCATGTAATAATGTACTAAAGACAACTGATGGGTGTTGTGGCTGGTCTGATCTCATCACAAGATGGTCTCTAGTTATTGTAGTGGTTTAACCACTGCAAATATAATATGCCTGACCATATCAGGCCCATGTGCCTTGTTGTGTAAATGAGAAGGCAATTTCACATTTTGGTCATATGTCTGTATGAAAAATCTTCTTCCTTGATATCATTATGTAGACATCAGGTGCATTGTGGCTGTCATGTCATGTCTGAATAAAAGCCATCATGGAGCATTTACGTCACAAACGTGTCTGGATGACAAAAGTTATTATTTTAAAAGGCGGATGAAGACAGCAATATTAATATTCCATGTTTAAATGGGCTTTTGGCTTTAAATAAATATGATAACATAATGACCTTTGCCCTCAGACAAACGTACTTCCAGCATAAAACAACATAAAGTGAAATTTCAGGACTGATGCAAGAGTCCAGGATTCAGTGAGAAGTGATAAGGGTTTCCATCCACCCCTGTGGACTCTGCTATTTTCAAGCATATCACTCCGACATGTCTGGGTACAAAGGGAGAAAGGGCACACCAGCTACGTGGAGAGACGCTGCTCTATCAGTGACTTGACATTTTCTTTGTGACTGTCATCTCAGCAGACGGAGCGATGCCACATTTTGTGCCGCCTACAAGGGTTGGCTTTATTACACTGCAAAAAGTGCTCCATATTATGATACATTTATGTGGTAGTGCTTTATGTAAGTGAGTGATAAAAAGCAAGAGGATGGAGTTTGACTTGTATTCACTCCAGCTGCATCTGTTTTATGTAGCAGCAGGTCACTTCATCTGTGTACATAAATAAGTCCACTTGATTAAATCGGATGTAAGCATTTCATAAATAACCGTCTATGCAGGTGGCCATTTTTTGCAGTGTAGGAACCTCTGCTGACTTGGCCCAGCATGCAGCTGAGTCTGGCCACAGAGATAAGGAAGGCTGCCTGTCAATTATACTTACTCACTTTAAGTTCACTCACT
The DNA here is from genome assembly GCA_034769285.1 of Lutjanus argentimaculatus. Lineage (NCBI taxonomy): Eukaryota > Metazoa > Chordata > Actinopteri > Lutjaniformes > Lutjanidae > Lutjanus > Lutjanus argentimaculatus. The sequence continues at coordinate 34,034,348 of JAWZSL010000011.1, read as the reverse complement.
CAATCTGTTTTTATATGTTCTAACCAGGGCTGCAACTAACGATTTTGTCGAGTAATCTGCAGAGTTTTTTCCTTGATTTATTAATTAATCATTTTGTTCAGAAAAAAAAAAAAGTCATAAAATGGCCATTGTAATTGACCACAACCCACACTGACGTCTTCTATCATCATGTGAAATAGTAACGAAAATTTAATCTACAGATTTGTATACATGGATAAGAATTTATCTTTTTTTCATGACACTCAACATGAGTATATAGGCTGCAATGATTAATCAATTATGAATCGATTATTAAATTAATTGCCAACTATTTTGATAATTGATTAATCTGTTTTGTTTAAAAAAAAAAAAAAGTCCAAATTCTTTGATTCCAGCTTCTTAAATGTGAATATTTTCTTTTTGTTTGTGGACAAAACAAGACATTTGAGTACGTAATCTCGTGCTTTGGGAAGCATTGTGGGAAACATTGATCAACCTTTTTTACCTTTTTCTGACATTTTGTAGGCCAGACAACTAATCGGTTAATTGAGAAAAGAACTGACAGATTAATCAACAATGAAAATAATCGTTATCAGCAGCCTTAGTAGTATAAAGAATGAGTCCATGTAGGGAGGAGGTCATGATGGATGGATGGGTCAAACGCCAGACCTTCATACAGGAAAATGGGGTTTGTTTCCCATTTGAAATAAAGTGTCTCATTGATTGTTTTAAGAAAGTAGTTATTTCTTAGTTATTATCCAAACAGTCTTTTCCTCAACTTAATCAAAGTGACTGTCACCTGAGATGTATTTCAGCAAGCTTTATTTTGAAAGGGATTATGTTTATGAGAGTCAATACATTTTGTAAGGAAAATGTTGCAGTCTTTAATACATCTTAGATTGTTGAACCATTTCTTTAAGGACCAAACTGAGTTTTTCCTCTAGAGACTCCAAAATTCCTTGAGATAGTACATCAGAGCTTACTTTTTTATCCAGTTCATATAAATTGTGTGATAAAGCAGTAGAATGTGCCACCTTCTTTAAAGTGAGATCTCGAAAACAGAGGGTTTTGACTGAATAAAGGTATAATAATTCAGCTTTGAGGTAGAACTTGTGTTGTAGATTTACAAGTCTGATACCTCATTGTTTTCATGCTAACTTTATTTGAATGGTTTCACACAGACTTTCACACGTAGATTTGAGGACGAGGGCGTAGTTTCCGTCCAGAGAGCAGAGAGTCCAGTGTGAATCAGAAATAAAGGCTTTGTTGTATTTGTTTAACCCAGATTTAACTTCAGGTGTGGTGTCACTGTGTGATAACGTATCTTAAGCATGCGTCAGTGATAAATGTATGCATTGTTTGAGTCTATTTATAAATACAACAACGTATTTGCTTGATGATAATTCAATTCAGTTCAATGTAGGTTATCACAATATTACATCATGTAGACCTGGAATTAAGTAATTTTTAGGGCAAGGCCACTTTGGCCATTTTTACTGGAGCATTATGGCCAAAATGTAGGGCACCAAGAGCAAAACCAATGCTGCAGTTACAATATGTTATAATTACACTGTATAAAGACAAAACTGTATTTTTACAATTAGCTGATAATTAGCCTGATCAGCCACCATCAATAATCAGTACAAATGCAGTTTTTACAGTGTGAAATTGTAAACCATTACTCAAACGAATAACTACAACACAGTCAATGTCAGTCAGCCTTATCATAATGTTACTTTAGCAATTAGTGTTTCTGTAGATGTGACAGAAAAAACTTACATACAGTATAAGCAGTTTGAATTAAACTGAAACTCCCTGCACTCTCCGGGGAAAATCTTACAACAAATTCCCTTTAAGAAATATGACATATTAACTATGCCCTACATGTTAGCAAAAACACATAACTCTCGAAACACAAGATAATAAACGTCATGTGTCCTCTTATCCATAAAGATAAAATGTATTCCCATACAAGATTTACATTTTGGATTTTGTTGCTTTAACTACCTCTGCTGGTATATGGCACCATTTCAGTGGGAAAACGACCATGAGAGTGAAAAATAAGATTTCTCAATGAAATAAGTGCTGTTTGTTGGATTACATACACACTGGATTATAAAATCTGGCTCATAATACAGTTAATTCATTGTATATCGTGTTTGTGATGATATTTAAGGTTCTTATATTTTCAGTATTTCCCTAAACAGTTACACTGCTAACATCACTGATCTTAAAGCAGATTTCACAAAATAAATCATTAGAAGTCATAAAACCAGTCATAATCAAATGTATTCAACTACGTACCGTAACAAACAGATAATACTGTAGATAAGACCAAACATTACAGCAGGTGAGTGAAACTACCCGTCTCCTGTTCGTTTAATTCATTTGGACCAGATTTAGCACAAACTTGTCTTCAGTGTGACCTCTGTGTTTTCTGATGATCATTCAGCCTTGCAATAGATTAATCAGAGTTTTACCCCAGTGACTTGATCTTCTCTGCTATGTGATGGATCGTATTTGCACTGTGAGTTTGCTCAGCAGTGCTGCCTCAGAGAAGCGCTGAGGTTATCTGAGCTTTGCTAATATTTTCAGATGGGAGACGACCAACGGTGTGGAGAAAGCTCAATCAGTCTTGCTTTCTGCTTTTGTTTACATCAACAGTCTTTTGGGGTCTGGAGAATTTGTTCTAATCACACTCTGTCTTACTGCGTGCTGGAGGTTTTATGTACTAAGCTCTGATACACTGAATTTCTCCCTCTTTCTTTGGTCGTTCCTGCTGTTTAATTTGGTGTTTGGAAATGTATCAGAAAAAACCTACAGCGCTTGGATAATAATCAGGAAAGGAGTATTTCCCTTTTGTAAACTCCAGTATAATAGTGTACACTTAGTAGAGTGCAGATCTTCACCAGGAAACAGCAAAACTACCATTATAATACCATGACTGCCAGATACAACTTGCAGAGATGTACAAAGTAAAAATAAATAAAAATAAGTATAGTGTAAGTTTTCCTATATAGATGTATGCAATGCATTTTTTTTTTTTTTTTTTTTTTTTTTTTGTATTATATACTTCCATTTTTCTTTAAGCCACACAGACTAGTGTAATGGTATCATTGGCTAGCATCCTGGGTTCACCTAACTGTAATAACGTAATAATGAAACAATAATTGGAAAGAGAGGATAAGTCCAAACATCTTAATTTAAACATTGCTAGAACCAGGAAGCTTTGCAACAATATAATAGATATAGAAGTCTTTATTATTGGAGACACTCACAAAAGCTGGAATTTTAAATAAATTACATGTTGCCTTTTAAAAGGTTTGAGTCTGAATGTCCTAGTGAAAGTTGTTAGTTCAGAAAGTGGTTATTCAGCAGGTTAATGTTTTGTCATAGAACCATTTTAAAGGCACACTCTCTTGAAAAGGCTGCGAGGTGATTAAAAGGATGGAAAAGTAGTAGTAGACAAAACTTTTCTACTACACAGATTTGACCTTGTCCTTGTGAGGTACTGAAACATTTCACCACCTTAAATGATTGAAAATATAACAGAAAGTTTCAGCTTCATTTTAAGGGGACACAAGGCAAAAAAGCTTAAAATATCATATTGTTTTGCATTATAAGATTTCTTTGTGAACATGCAACTATTAGTCCAGTTGGGACATGTCTTCCATCTGCCGCTTCATTGTGGAGCGGCTGTTTGCCCCCAGGTGTTGATTGGGTCCCTCGGCTTTACTGTTGGAGCTGTAATAGAGCTCATCTTGAAGAAGCTTGCTCAGCATGGAAACACTAATTTCCAGCAGAGAATACGGCCTCCAGTTATGCTTTAATTGGCATTAGTTAACTCAGCAAGAGGAGAGCTGAAGTGCATTGTGTGCTGGAGATAAGTGTTATTACTCCTATACTATACACAGAGTGTATAAAACATTATGACCCACTGATTTTTACATTAAATCAAAAGACCAGGGGGAACGCTTTCCAAAAACGATTACAGAAGATTTTTACTCAAGCTCCTGAGTAACAGAGATTCTGCAAATCTGAAAATGGATGAATATCAGGACAGTGAGGTCGTCGACCTGAATTAAAACCAGACTGTTTTTGTGAGACTCTTGAACTGAATTTGGACATAATGTTGTCAAGGATTTGTTTCACTTTTGGTCTGCCAGACTGTTCACAAGATACAAGACTGTTCTCCCAAGAAGAACAGGGAAAAGATGAGTCCAATCTATCTTACATATACTTCATGTTGATAAATATATCTGGCTGTAGTACTACTACCCTTTGTAAGTTGTACATTGTTCTACTGTCCTGCAAGCCAAAAATTATGTAGTTTCAACGCATTATTGTGACATTGTCACATGTAATGAGAAGTAACACAGTTTAATTGTTCATATGTGGAAGAAGATATTTTAAAACATTTTATTGTATATCCTTGCTAGAAAAGGAAATGTAGTTAAAGGTGCAATATGGAGAACTTTAGTTTTAAACATAAAAAAAAACAAAACAGAATTCTGTCTCTGCAACACATCTACGTATTGTATTGCAGAGATGTCTACTGGAGACTGCTGAGCCTGGTTCACTAAGACTCCCTTGATGCTCCCAGCGCCCAGTCTGGACAGAGGCAGCTGGTAGGACTGCTACTGTAGCTACATGGATAACTGAGCTAACCAGCTATCAGCAGCTACAGTTGGCAGCAGTTAGTGGTTACTGTGGTGATATGCTGTGCCCTATTTGTTTGGCATATGAATTCAAAGGGAGGTAAATTGACACATATTTCACCTTTAATGATAATATCAGGCAAATGTGGCTCTTTGATAATATCTAGCGCCACATTTTGGAACTACGGCTCCCCTCATACAACCCTTAATTTTTCCTGAAATCAAAGAGTAACCTGCAATAATGTGGCCAGCTAATGTTTAATATGGTGCATCACTGAAAACCGTTAGCTTATTCAGTTATTGATCGCTACATCCTGTTCAAGAAATGTGTTGTCAACACTTGCACTGAAAAAGAAACCATGTCTTTTGAGTGCTGCAATATTTACTTGAGTTTTGGAAATTCTGACTGCACCACCACATCATAGAGCAGAATACAGGGCAGAAAAAATTAGAGCAGAAACGGAGTCAGTTCAGTGCTGCCTGCTTGAAATCCCAGCAACTGATAATGACCAGCGACACTCATGGAACCCCACTCAAAAAATATTATCATTATCATTTTGTGCAAAGAGACTGAAAAATATCACAGATTACACCTTTTAAGAATATCATTTACAAACCCTACATGGCGCTGAATCTTTGACAGTACAGTGCAGTACATGTTTCGTGAAAAACGTAATTTTCACATAATTTATCAAAACGCTTTCCTGACAGCATGACTTGGAACAGCCTTTATTTTACTGCTCTCCTGAATGCAGCCCAGTATCATCTACAAATCAAGCTAGGGGATTCACATGCCAATCCCTTACAAAAAAAAAACACACACACACACATAGTGACAAAGGAGGGTGCTCTGTTTCAGCCCCCCTACACTGCTTCCCCTTGATTAGTTGCGAGGGACAAAAAGCACTCGATGGAAATTGCCATGGCAACAGGCGCAAGAGGAGCAGGGCTAGACTGGCCCATTACCCATCTGCGCCCTGTTGCATGTTGTCTGCTGAACATGTAACTGTTGACTCTACGCCCCAACAGCAAGAGCTGGAAATATCTTCACAATGTCTAAATTTGATGATCAATCTGTGTTTTATTGATTAAAATGGTTGATTTAAATGATGTTGCTTGTGGCTCAGTGAATTTGGATAAAAGCAGTGTATTTAGTGTTCAGTATTATGTTATTTTTTACTGTGAGTGGAAAGAATATACATAAAGAAAAAGGACCAGTGCTTAGAAAAAATCTAAATATATTCTTAGAGTTTACAGATTACTGCTGTGTTAAATTTAAAGTTTTTATCAGGCTTAAAGCTCTGCCACTAACATACGAGACTAGTCTTCAGTGTCTCAGTCCACTGAGAAACCTCTCAATGAGATAAAATCATGTGCAAACTGTGTCAATCAAATAAGCAAGTGGTGGAAAAGTTAGTTTCTTGTACTCTTGCTTTAAAGGAGCACATCACTAATGAGATCTGTGGTCAGGATGGAGATGAACTCTGAACACTTCAGTGGAGTTGGAAGCCTGAGTGTATTTGTTTAATGATCTCACACAGCCTCCACCATCATCGTCACATTTGCTGTACGCCTGTCGGATTAGACTAATTGGCGGGTGTGGGAAGAGTTATTGATCAAAAGTGTGTGATTTTCCCTTTGAGGGAACTTCCTGTATCTGTACTCCTATTGCCTATTGCATTATAATGAAGCTACTTTAAAACCACATTCTTGTAAATGACTAAATGAAGGAAGGATACTTAGTTTTACTTTTTTCAAAGAGACCATCCTGTAGATCAGACTGGAATGAATAAAAAGTTTTACAAGTAGCCAAAATTCATGATATGATCATATAAAAGGCAGCGGCAGATCAGCAGAATAAGGAGCCAAGTCTGAACATCAAAGTAAGTAAATCAAAGTATTTGCAGTAGTTTGCCTTAAGATTGTTCCACATCACTAAAAGGGCAACTGCAATATCTCATTAAACTGTCATACTGTCTGCGCAGGGAGCTGATGGGTTATGGATCAGTACCAGTGACTCACTAATTACTTCGCCAAATTTTCTGCTGTTCAAAAGTCATTTTCAGTTTGGAATGAACTATCAGCAAAGGGTGTGGCTCTTATGCAACTGCCATTTTGCAAAATAAAATAAGAGGAATAACTTTCAAGTTGTTGTTGTCTGTAGACATAATCTGTTTAAATTAATATTTTCGGTGTTGCATGCATAGGGCCCTACTTACACCAGGTGCACAGCAGAAGTGGCAATGTTACGTTACACCGGCACAGTTGTTATTTTTCCAACGTTTGCAAAATAGCAAATGAACTTGTGCCTGTATGTGCATGTGCAGGAGGTCTAAAACTGAAGGTGTTTTCAGGTGTGTTTGGTATCTTGTGCAGGGCTCACTGAAGTCAACACCACTTGTGCCACAGACCTGCTAAAACCTGATGGAAGTCTTAAGTCTTGATGGGCAGGAAATACGATTATTTTCAGCACTGATGCATCTGCTGATTATTTCTTGATTAATCAATTAATTATTCAGTCTATAAAATCTCATGACAAGAGGATCAGATTATCAGAATAGTTGCCGATCAGTTAATTGATTAATCGTTTCAGCAGTCTCTTTCTCACCTTAGTCCAGTCAGTCTATTTCAGTTAAACCATCTTTCTTACAAGATTTGTTTGCAGATTTAAATTTAAAATGAACTACCATAATGCAAAAACAGTGTAATACATCTCTCACCCCTTCTTGTCTCCCAATACCACTAATTTAGTTCCAACAGACACACAGAACAGTAACTGCATACATCCACAGCAGCCTGTGCAGCTCTGTACATTGCTAGCACAATAAAAACCATGAGACCCAGAGCCAGTTTCTGATGGGTATGAAGGAAGTCCTGTACTTTCTATCCAGTCAAAGCGGCCCAGACTCTGCCAAACGATGGCAGATGTCATTGATCTCATGGTGCGCATTCTGTGAGGGACTAGTGCAGGTCCCCAGAGGCAACAGATCCATTAAGACGTCTTAATCCAGTTCATTAGGCAGGACGGTGTTTGCTGCTTTCAGTCAACATGTCTCAACAACGCAGTCCAGAAAAACACACCATGTCACAAAGGAATTTTGGGATGGCACATTTCGTTAACTTGCCCATTAAGTGATGAAAGCATTGGCGCACTATCCTTGTGTTCCCAACAAACTTTTAATGCTAACACTACACAGCATACGCTGACAATTTATTGAGGATGATTTTATGGCACAGCAGCTTTGAATGAACGATGTTTATGTCTTGCCGTTTCCGAGCAAGTGAAAAATTGGCTTGACACAACTTTGTGACTGCAGTCAAATATGTGCAACTTATTTTTGCAGCAAAAACAGGAGGAATTTCATGAAGCTGCAGAAACCAGAAACCCTTTTTAACACGTGAATGCAGTTTGGTTATGGGTTTATGCACCAAAACTACTTGGTGGGGAAAAGATATTTTGGGTTAAAATAAGTTACATATCATGCTTATTTTCAAGCTCATGCTTTTATTTTAGGTTTCTGCTAAAACAGGTTAAAATAAAATAAAAAACAGTGATGCAAAAAGTCAGCTACATAAAGATAAAAATAGAAACAGAGGAACCCAACTTTAAACAGCAGAGATTCAGGCACAAGTTACAAAAGTACTACAACTTCCTTATAATACTGTTTAAAAACATTAATATTCATAGTAAATATATTAAATGGCACAGTTTCTCTATCAGAGGTTTATTTTATCTAGAGACATTATGGCCATAATCTGACCTCTACAGGGCCGTGCCATACAGAATAAAAGGAATAAGCAGCAGTGGACTTAATTGTAAAAATAAATAAATAAATAAAACAAGAAAAGTTTCCTAAAATTTTATTTTATTATTTTCATTGAAGGATGGCTATATATAACTGTGGCAACTGATAGCAACATCTGGACAGCATTGCCGGTCCATCTCCTCCATCTTAATACACTGTGCTTCTGAGAATGGCCCTGTGAATCCTCATTCTGCTCTAATCTGGACCATAAATCACAAGAAGACATGTCTGGCTCTGAATTACGGCCCTCTGGTAGTGAACTGGGATAAATTGCAGAGCCTTAGCTATGCATGAGTGTAATTATGAGAGATAATTCAAGATGTTCCTTCTGGGAGACACAGTTTATATGAGAGCAGAGCTGGAGGAGAAATAAAGGCTTGTGGTACCATAGTTTACTCAGGATCTGTTGTTCTTTTTTGCACTTTGTCACAGTTACAGTATTATTATTAGAACCATTTTAGCATCAATAAGGCATTATCATTTAGACTATGTATTACTTTAAGGCAGATTTTAGATTTTAGAGTTTCTGATAGGGTCTATAAGATCACATTTTTAAGCCAGGAATGTGATTAACAATAACAATAAATAATATAATAATGATAACAGTGATAAGTTTGGTCACTATACTAGTGATCAGTCATTTTATCTCTAGAAGATATATCTCAAATCAAAATATTGATATTAGCTAATATCATCAGTGGTATTAGCTAAGTGGAAAATGGGGCTGTATCTAATCCACCACATTTGTATCAGGACTGTTACTGATCTTATTAAGTTGATTGGGTATCGGTCAGTCACGGGTGAAACACAGTTACACAAAGTTTCTCCATCTGTTATAATTTGGCTAAATGTAGTGTCTAAGTTACATTTATTAATTTATTTTTGGCTGCCAATGAGAGAAATGTAAAGCACTGGTTCTCGGCAAGCAAAAAAATGTACATTATTAATAGTTACAATATTTACCCGTGTGAAAAATGCATGTCAAATAAACTCAGATATTCTTAAATGAAATAATATCAATATAATTGCCATCTGTAACTCCAATGAGCCCACAACTATGGATAAATTTTGAGCCAATGGACCTTTTACTGTACAAACATGAACTGTAAATGGCCCTACAGCCCTACACAGGAGCAAGACATCCAAACTAATAGAGATACAATACTATTACAGATGACTTGGCTTAGTAGTCATTTTGCATGTCCTGGTAGTTTAATTTTTCCTTCCAAAAATAAATGTTAATAGTCACTTTACACCGATGTTTGGATACTAAGAAGTCCACTTTGTATCACCTGTTGATCAAATAAGCACAGCTCAAAATGGACCTCACTTTAAGCCTTAATATCTTTTTCAAATGACAAATACATGTACAACAGGTTACACAGAAGAAGTAGTATTAGCTTTTGTGCCTGTTCTGTAGAACAAATATACTGGCTGTGTGTTTCAAGAGAGAATTAGATTGTTTTCCTACTCACTTCAAATCAGTTTAGAGGTTTCTAGTTACTATCCAGCCACCATTTCAATCAGGAGAGACTCAAGAGTAGGATGAAATGGTTTATTGCACATGCATGAGATCACAAAGCAGAAAGTCTTTGGCGGTTAGACCCCATTGTAGTGAATAGAATATGGATGTGTATAAATAGGGGGTGATGAAGCAGGAGTGAAGAGGAATCCCCCCCGGGGTCTAGACTCTGGTGGTGATGGGATGATGATGCAGAGGCTAGGTGGTGAAGAGACTCCGGACTCTTGCTGCCTGGACCTAATGATGGCATGGGGAAGGGACGAGGTGATGTACTCTGGCTGCCCGGATCCGAAGACTGGAGGAGAAGGGGGTGGAGAAGGGTTGCGTATTGTCTGTATGGCACTGATAGAGCAAAGACAGCGGAGATTTAAAGTTTGACAGCAGCGGCATTTGACTGGCGACGAGACCGTGGCAAAATCTGAGAGAGTAGGAGGAGTGAGAGAGTAGAGGAAAATTCTGAATGAACAGCGTAAAGGAGGTCTTCCTGATTGAACTTACGCTGAGCTTCATTAGAGGAACTGCACCTTAAAAATCTTGGTTTTTGCATCATCTTTTTTCAGACACTATCTTGGAGCAAATCGGATTCAAGGGCACTTCAGGAGGGTGCCACACGAAGCTTAAACCCAAAAAATCCTGTTGAGGAAGAGCCAAATTTATAATGTCTATGCCACTCTGTTCACCAGTGTCAAAGTAATTGAATTTAAATCTTTGTCATGGTACTGTAGCACTAGATGGGTTTAATTATGAGGGATAATTCAGTCCCTGAAAGATACAGAGATGCAAGTAAGTGAAGCGAAGGAAGAGATTCATAATGATGTTCTTTCTCGTCTGAGCTCTCAGCTCTTTCTTGGTGTCTCTGTCTTTGTTTGTCTTTCTCTATCCTGAAGTTTCCATCTGAAAAGATTATTATGCAAGGTTGAAACTGGAAAAATAAGTAAACAAAATGATGCACTTGTACATAAGAGAGACAGCCAGGTTCTCCAAAGCCACTTGTAACTTTTGTACAAAAAGGTATTTCATCATATCCTGGCAAGGTTGCATCATTTGACAAAACCATTTATCTTTATTTCACATATAATTTATTTAGCAACAAAAAAGAGCTTCGGTCACACATAAAACTTTTGTAATATTAAAGAAGTTTGTAGATTTGCACAATTTCCAGATCCAATTTGCAGTCTTACAACTTGCAAAAATCCGAAAGTTTCCCCTTTTCTCTTTTCCTTCGTCCTCACTTATCTCACTTTACCTCGCATACCCGCGGCACATCTATTTCTTCCGTCTCATTTGTAAACAAGAGAATTTGCACTCAGTGAAACATTTGAGAGTAATTACATCAGTGCAGACCAGCCGCTGGTCATCCTTAGCTGCCTGTTAAATGGAGCTTGCAGTTTGATTGAGAAGGCCACCGTGACGCAGAGGCTATTTATAGACAAGAGACCTGAATTACCATGTAGAAATGATGTTATGCAACATGCAAACTCACATACATGCATACATGCATGCCCACATACATGCGCACACACATGCATACATGCAGATACCAGATATGTAGTGAGAGGCATACCAGAGCCAGCATTAATATAAAAACAACACAAATGTGTGCACACACAGGTTATTTATAGCAAATGTTGTCTTTTGCACTTTTACCATAAATAATTGATTTCAACGTATAGGACAATAAGAATGTTATGCAAATAATTGTAATTCAAAGCACAAAAACACAACATATGCCAGTTCAACCCTTCCTTAACTTGATTGACTTGAATGATTATGTTTAGAGACTGGACTGTTAAAGTTGGGTAATGACAGTGGTTTTGGTTTAATATAGAAAAAAGTCCAAAGGGACTTGAAGCACAAGAAACAATGTGTTTATTTACATTTAATCAACCGGAATCACCCTTTCCCTAAACCTAATGGATATGATTTTGTTACCTTAAAGATACTGCACAGCATTAATAAATGTGCGTTCTGAATTTGGCGCACCACAGAAACGTGTTATTAACATCCAGCCAGAGTTGAATGGTTAAAAAAATTCCTAAGTATTTAAAATTAGGTCTCGAAATCATTAAAATGAGCAGTTTTCTCTGCTATGAAACACTGGGGGCGTGTCCACTCTGCTGTCTCAGTGTCAAACACCACTATGACCTGAAAAAGACCTGAAACATGGAAGCTCAGTCTAGCAGCTTTATTGGACATGTCCAGACATGTTTGAGCCACCAGAGCCAGAGAACGGTGACAGGATGGTATTTTTTTTCTTCAGTGTCAGGTTGTTGGAACTGAAAGTGAACTGCTGGGCTGATTTGGACTGAGAGTCAATGAGGTACTTTCGTAACTGACTTTTAGAGAGGGTGAGGTGAGGGCGAGGTGGTGTCATTTGTGTGTTGTTTGTGAGGCCTATCGGTGTTCAGGGACCACGGGTCCGGCACATCACAGAGCCATGTTTCAGGCCCACCCAAAAATTCCTGAATGCAGGAATGGTGAACAACAGTTTATGATTTTTAACTCTGAAGAAAAATTCCCTTTTTCCTTTAGATGGACAGTAAAGCTTGAGTAGGTAATATATTTCTGAAGCATTTTTGTTATATTTATTGAAAATCTCTTTACATCCCACCAGCAATCAATGAATTTCTCTAACAAATAAAGAAGAAAAGTACTGTCTTTGGCTGTAAAATGTCTGTAATGAGCTCTTCCAATCATTTTCCTGAATTAAATTATTGGACAGTCTACCCTTTACAATGCTCTGCAGATAATTTTGCTAAAGCTATACTTTGTAGGTCACACAAGAATGGCAGAGAAAATGCAGCCAAAATTTCCCATCCGAGCTTGACAGCTGTGAGTTGAGCTGTTGTTTACATTCATTATTTAATGTTACGTATTTTCTTTCATGTGAAAAAGACATGAGCTAGTTGGACATGGTTAATGTTGACAATGAGGCTCCCCATGGCTTTCTTGTGGACTCGTCCTCAGTGGTCAGGCAGTGTGCCTTTATGTGTTTTGGAGAGAGGCTTTGGAGGGAAGCCTGAAGTGAGGGGATGGATTTATTTATTTATTTATTTTTGTTTTTTATTTTTTGGTGGATAGCTTAAAAATTTGGCTTACTTTTGCTGGTTTCTCAAATGTTCCCAACAGTAGCTTCAACCTAACCACAGACGGGAGTCAGGATGTGAACCCTGGACTGGTTTCTGGTGCTGCCTTTGCTGCCCCCTCAAAAAAACTTGTTTGTTGTCTCTCATAATCAAGGCACTGATTACGCTCGTCACCACAGTGCAGGGCACAAAATTAGCACCAGCTACCAGACATGTTGTAAAATATACAAGTGGCCGGTTCACTCACCAGCCAAAAAAAACAATGGTAATCTTTTGAGTTGCTGGTAGAATTTGAACATTGACTAGCCAATTAATTGGTGGACAAAAAAGTTAATTAATTTTGCACGCTGCCATGGTGTAACAGTGGCAATATAAAAACTGCAATATAAAAACAGAATTCCTAGTGGGTGGCCAATTAATAACTGAGGCATTTTCAATAATTTGACCCAGAAAAGCCACTTTTTCACTGTGACTGAAATAAAATACCCTTTGGAGTGAAGTGGCTGAATTTGCATTATATTGCTTATATTACTAATCCATTATTTGTGTTTTGGGGACACTCATCCAGTCAAAATGTACATGGAAAACAAATTACTGACCATGTATGACATGCACAGAGAGAGATTTGTTTGGTAGCTCGGACCTTTATGAAATGTGTTGCTTTGTATGTGATGCAGCATGTTTTCGGGGTCTTGTGGTGATTTCTCAGCTGTATACATCCATCAAAGTGCTCAGAGTTTCATTCTCTCCACTGCTGCTGTAGATCAATAACTGCTGCCATTACATCTAAAACAACTCCAGATATCGATTGAGCTGTCCAAGACTGTAGATAGATGTGTGATGTGAATTCTATTTTTAGGCTGATGTTCCTTTCAGAATAAAGGGTTGTGGAAAGGGCTTGAGGATATTTGGTTGATTGCGGCTACAAATTTAAGATGGCAAGTTAGAAAAGTCTACCATTCCAACAGATATTTGTGAAACCAAATAAATTGCTAAAAAAGTTGATATTTTGAAAAAAACTTGATTGGATATGTTGAGTGATAGAATTATCTTTGATCCTTTCTTTATAAGAATAGCACATAATTCAATGTGTTTGTTAGCTTTTATGAGCATCGTTAGTTCTTATTGACGACTTTTGTGGACCTGAACAGTATCTACCTCAGGCTTTATTGTGTCACCTGAAAATTAGGCTTGCATGATATGAGGAAAATCCTTAATATGTGATAACGCTGTTTAATATTGTGATAACCAGTGGCAGACTGTGACTGTGAGAGATGGGACTTCAATTCGGCCAAAACTTAGCCAGACACAGTGGAATAGTAGCAAACAACAAAGGACTTTGCTGGAATAAGCAGCAGGCAGCCAGGCAGCTTGGGACAACAGCAGGTGTCTGTAGTGTCTAGTTGTCACCTGCCGAACCCAGTAGAGGGCAGCAATCACCACACAATGAGAACAGAATAAATCATGTTTTTCTAGAGTTTTCTGTACTTAAACCTGCATTGAACAGGATAATAGAATTTACTCTGTTACTATCATTTGGATAAGTTATATTCAATTTGTGTTTGAGAGTAAGAGCTGTAATCGCCTATATGTGTCATTCTCTTTAGTCTCTTTTAGTCATTCTTATTTCTCTGTTTCAGTACTTCACACATAGCTATATGTAGCAAATATCCCCGGTAATATTATTTCTGTCTGACAAAGTTCTGTCTACTGTGCTGCATTATTTGGAAGAGGCTTTAATAAAGAAGATTCAAGAGTGAAAATTGTTTCCTGACAGTCACAGGGACAAATGTAATTTCAGTCTCCACAATAATATAGTGAAAGTCCTTTGCAGATCCTCCACTACACTGAAAGCCTGCCTTGAGAAAGGCAGCACTATCAAGCTAGCCACCTAGAAACGGTGTCAGTCTCATCTTCGTCTGTAGACTACAAGCAAGACAGTACTGGCTTGCCGGTAGGCCTAGGATGAACATTTTTAGTCCCACCCACTGTAAATCAAAATGTGACTGGTTAATTCACCAGTTGCTTTCTAAACAAACACACAGGCTATGGCCTTCTGTCTCAGTGATGAAGCCCTAACCCAGTGGTTCCCAAACTGGGGCATGGGCCCCCCTGGAGGGGCGCAAGGCCACAGCAGGGAGGGCACCAGGGGAGACATAAAGAATGAAACAAAGTTGAATGAATATGATCTACGTAAGGGAAATAAACAAACAATGATGAGTGAGCCAGCTCTAACCTTTCTCTGCCTAGAGACAATAACTAAAAAATCTGATTAGATAACTTTATTTCTCTGCTTTCAGGACAGTATCACTTTCATTTCTGAAAGAAACTTGATAGAAAATGAGATTAAAATTTGAATTAGAAGAGAATAACCTGATTATTAAATGAAAGAATTTGTGTGTGTGCACATTAGTTACACAGTTCCTATGTCTTTCTAATTTAAGGTACACCAAATGCAGAGTGACATGTAGAGAAGATAAAAGTGTACATCAGTTGTCACATAAACCCTGAACAGGGTCGAACCTTGTTCAGGGTTTATCACTACACGAGAGATTCTCACTTATTCTTTTCAATGTAGGTTCAACAGGTAGTGGTGAGCATCGCTCGAATATATCTGTTTATACCTCTTCTTTGACTCATCTTTCTAGACACTTTCTCCACCCACAGCTTCATTTTGGAGACAGCCTGCTGTCGACCTTTCCTACAACTCACAGTAGCACTGCCCACTGTGTGGCTTTTTATAAGGAAGTATGACTGAATGAAAAGTCACACTGTGTGTCATGAGGCCTATGTTTAAAAATAAAGTGATAAAGTGATGAGAGAGTCTGGAGAGGAGAGTTGTATGTGACTCTGCCTGAAGCTGGAAACTGTCCTGTTTAATACAACCTTTTTAAACACCTTTTGGTAACACTTTCTTTGAATGATGTCATTTTTAATGCAGGGTTAGGGTTACCAAATAAAGTCAACTTAAAAACTGAACACGAAAGATCATATGTAGCCTTTAACAGTGGAATGAAATGCTAAATATAAAAGTGAGTTAGATTTTCTACTCAGTGTCTGTTTGTGTGTTGACAGATGGTATGTTTGGGAGGTGTCACTCTGTTCCGGTGAAGGAGGTTTACACCTATGATGTCTCCCCATCTGTAGTGCAACGCTTCAGGACGCTGCTGGAGAAGCTCTCCAACCGAGGTACACACACACAGACACACACACACACGCACACACTGTTCTCATATGCACAAAAACACTTATTGTGGGACAGTCAGTATGTTTACAATTAATTTAATTAATTCAGTTTGATTCACAACTTTTAGACTCTCTAAAAAGTAGACTCTCTTTTAAAGTACCATATATCATATATATCATATATATAAAAGCATGCTCTAATTTTCCTAATAAAATTTTGCGTTTTGTTAAACTGTGTCTTTTGAGGTAAATGGTAGGCACATTTATTCCAGACAAAGGATGGTCAGTGCAACAACACAAGTGTTTTTAGTGTTAAGTGAATCATCAGCAGGTGATGGGTGTGTGATGTGTATGTGTGTGTAATCGTTGACTCTTCTGTCCTGGCTTCAATGAGATTTTGTATTTTAGAGAGGCTTGCTCTTACAAGAGGGACAGAAAGCAATAGCTAGCATTTTTCTAAACACTGAAGATGGATCAGTGATTTTAAGTAGCAGGTTGCATATTTGTATTTATACCATGGCCACTGATAATTCTTGATCTGATTGGCTGGAAGAGGTGGATTAATGTTTGTACCTGGGCAGTGTAACTGGATATGTATGGATTTGTAGTAAACTGATTTGTATGGTAATAGTGACATTAAGGCAAAGTGCTTTGAACTACAATCAACTGGGTTATCAGTACACATATTAGATATATACAGTAGCTTTTTAGTGAGCACCATGGAAAGTGGATGATAGTTGTGTCATCAGATCATACAAATCAATTAATGGTAAAAAGACAAAGATGATTTTTAAAATTGCCCCAAAATTACCCCCTTTAACAGTTAGCTACTGCTTTGCTTTGGATGGTTGTTAGCCTCCATATTGCAATCATAGAATGTACACCAGGCGTATTCATTTGGAGGCCTGAGATGAGGCTGCCATGTCTGCCTTAGCTTAGCTTCATGAAAACGTAATTTTGCATTTTCTTAAATGCACTACAAGTTTTTATGAGTTCCTATGAGCTTTTAACTAGTTAAAAAACAGTCTCAGTTTAATACTGATACCTCTATATGACCTACATGAGCAAGCCACACCACCCATGAGAAGATTGTCTATTTCTATATAGTTATTCATAATGCCTGCCACTGGGTTGGATTATCCATAAAGTCAGAGGGAATGATTTACGGCATGCAGACTGGAAGAACTATGTATTTTCCTGGCGTAAGTTACACTGTGTTGTATAATGATAAATAACTTTGTATAACCTTGTACCTTGTACTTGGCTGTGAGGCTTGTGTGAGT
Source organism: Lutjanus argentimaculatus (assembly GCA_034769285.1). Classification (NCBI taxonomy): domain Eukaryota; kingdom Metazoa; phylum Chordata; class Actinopteri; order Lutjaniformes; family Lutjanidae; genus Lutjanus; species Lutjanus argentimaculatus. Next base: position 34,016,828 of record JAWZSL010000011.1, on the reverse strand, counting down.
TGGCAGCAGCAAAATAGCTGTTGATTCAGCACAAAATCACATGTTTGGGAGTGTGTTTGCCATACATGGCTGTAGTCTACAAGTCTGTGAAGAAATGGCAGTGATAACAAGATAAACCTTGTCATATTCATCTTTGTCAAATTTTGAAACCAATCTCATTCCGCTAATACACATGCACTCTGGTGTTTAACTCCGGTCATTTTTTGACACAGTTCTGCTAAGCACTTGCTGTTATGTGCATATAACTGTTCAAATAGATTTTTGTTAAATTTCTAATTTGTAGATTTCAGAACCCCCCCCCAAACTCTGTTTTCATGGTGGGATAGCCCTGAGGACCCACAAACCTATTGGCAAAGTCTGTGAATCTGTAGGGTCTTTGGAACAGGGCTATAGTTTCAGCCACACTGCCCAACCTTTTAATAATGATAGTAGATATCTACTTTTTTACTATGGGTTAGCTATTGGCTTCACAATCATTGCCCACAAGTAACCAATGTGAATAAGAGACTGATAACTTCATTCAGTATAAGCAACGACAGACATTGTCTTGTGAGAGAGACTTTCAACATATTGTTAGTGAGGAAAAAATGGCACATAGATTTCGTGGACTATGAAAGAACGTGTTGATCTGCCTGGAAAAGATCATACACTAGTTCCCATTGTACCGCTATGCATGAATTATTAAAGCCCACTCAAAGTGCGAGAAGAAATCACGCGCCCAGTGTAGCAGCACCCAACTCTTAAAAACAGTGTTAAGATTATAGACGAAGCGCTGTAGCTGCTCCTGCTGATCACTGCTTCTGGCTAGTGTGGCTGGCTTCTTACTGGGAAGAAAGAAAGTAATTACCTTTTTAAAGTGCTGTTGGATTTATTGACGTGACAGCCAGCTCAATGAAGTGCCTACATTTGAAAAACAATCTGATGCGGAGACCTCAAGAAAGCTCAGAAAACAAACGCGTCCGACATAGAGAGGTGATGAAGATGTTGCTAGGTATGATCAGCATTGTATCTGTTACAGCACATCTCCGTCACTATGTGAAATTGAACATAAAGGCCATACACTCTGTCACAGGGTTACTGAGACAGAGAGATCGGGTAAAGTGAAATGTATCCACAAAAATTCTGACAGTAAGAAGTAAAGGTGCTTCAAACAGGGGAGATCTCCTTTAGTGAACAGTGTGGACATGTGAGAGATTTTCAATGGACCTGATATGTATCAATATCAGCAAAGAATGCGGTGCGACAATAGCAGAAAATGAGGCAAGCGAGTCACAAGCTTAGTAGACTGGGAGAGAGACCCGAACTGAAAAGTTGAAGATTCTGGCTTCACATCTGTCCGTGCAGAAGATCACAAGTTCTCAAAAATGACTCACATCAGTGATCGACGGAGTCCAGCATAACAGCCGTCTCTGCAGTATTGAGATGTGAACAGCTGGTCAGCGGCGCGCAAAACCGTGGGACGAGAGGGAAAGATTTTAGGTACCAAGTGATGAACTGCGTTTTTCTGCACATTGAAGGACTGAGATAGGTTCCTACTATATGCAAATGCAACTTGGTCATATTGCCCGGTATAATCTCTAGGGCACCGCAAAGAAAATAGGACCGTTTTTTTTGGCACCTAGTTCACAAACTTATGTCAAATCTGATAGAGAGAGATATGGGCTGGCGTTGTTACTGGGAGTGGAGTGGGATGATTAGTCACTACTGCAACAAGGTTGACATTAGGAGCTATTGTGAAGTACATGAACAAACAAACTTGAAATATAATGTTTGTATCCTTTAAATAAAATCCTCCTCCATCCTAATGAAAACTAGTGTGATAATAACTTTTCCTCACGTGTGAATTGTCCCTACTCCAGGAGTCAGACCCATTCCTCGTTCTATGCTGACCTTTCAGATCATTTTCGGGCAATCGATCGTGTAAACTAATGTGACAAATAATGCAGTCTTAGATATGTTTTAGAGTATACATGCACAGCTAGAACTGTCAGGTTTCTGTTGTTTTAGGGAAATGAGAACCTTTCAAGTCACCATTTTGCTGTTAGTGAGTTGAGAATGGCACACAGCTGGTGGTACTTTACTGCTCGACTATGAAAAACTCTTGCCTTCGATCTACTCTGAAGATAATGATGACTAAAGGACCGGTGGTCTATTTCTTATTGTGGACACACTACGCTTAGCTGTACTTAAAAGCAATTGGACTACGTGGACCCAGAAAAAAATCACAGTACATCAAAAAGCTTCACATCTAACTTCGTCACATTGAACAAAACACCCTACTTAAACAACTTAAGATGAGAGAACGTTAATAGTGAACTAAGAACCTCAACTTCATCTGATGATATATGGGTATGTGGACTAGTGAAAATTGACACTGTATGCTCGGTAGGGAAAAAATACAAATTCCTAAGTTCCCCTGAGTTTTTAGTTTGTAAATGGTCTATATTATTGTCAAGACAGTGCAAGAATTCTATTTCATTGAATCGTCTCTGCATTTGAAGAAACAAATCTGGGAGTGAGACCCCTCCAAGACTAGATAATACATTGCTCACAGATGAGTTTGAATGAGTTGCACTGATAGAGTTTATTGTAAAACGTTGTCTATTGAATGAAACAATAATAGGGCCAACTGTAGCACAGTTACTAAGCCTGGAGTTTACTTAAACAAGAATTGCTCTGGTTATCGTTCGTCATGATATATCCCCATAGAATCATGAAGTAAAAAATCTTGAAGGTCGCTTCAAACATAAGAAGTGGAGGCCTATAATCAATTCTTATATAATAAGAATGTTAAGGATCAGTGAGAAGATTTTCATGGACCTATTGTATCAATTCAGAAAAGAAGTCTTGACTGAAGCAGCAGATCAGATCCAGCAGAAAACTGAGGCAAGCCGAGTCAAAGAGCTTCAGGAGAAACTGGGGCGAGAGATCGCCGAACTGAAGAAGAAAGATTCTGAGCTGGAACATCTGTCACGTGCAGAAGATCACACCCAGTTTCTACAAAATTACTCCAGACTCTCACATTTCAGTGAATTCACGGAGTTACCCAGCATCAAAAGCCGTCCTCTGCAGTACTTTGAGGATGTGACAGCAGCTGTGTCAGAGGTCCGAGACAAATTACAGGATGTTCTGACCGAGCAGTGGCCAAAGATTTTACGGACAGTGACTGAAGTGGATGCTTTTCTGTCACAACAACTAAGGACGAGAGAGGAATTCCTACAGTATGCATGTCAAATCACATTGGACTCATATACATCGCACCCTGGATGGTAGTATCTAAGGGGCACCGCAAAGTAACAACAACGGAAAACTACGATTTTCTTCATTATACTGGCTATCCTAGATTCATTCACAACTATCAAATCCTGAGTAGAGAGAGTCTGACTGGACGTTGTTACAGGGAGGGGGGTGGGATGCATTAGTCACAATAGCTGTTGCATACAAGGATATGAGCAGATCAGGCAGCTATGATGAATGTACATTTGGAAACAATGACAAATCTTGGGCATTATACTGTGTGTGTTCAAAAACTGAATTCAAGCATAACAATATCACTACTCCAATCCCAGTTAAGGTGTCCTACAAAGTAGGAGTGTTCCTGGATAATAAGGCAGGTATTCTGTCCTTTCACAAAGTGGATGAAAACATGACCCTCCTCCACAGGATTCAGACCACATTCACTCAGCCTCTCTATGCTGGACTTGCTCTTCATTTTTCAGGTGGGGACAATGCTGAGCTGTGTGAGCTGAAGTAGACAAGATGTTTACAAGTGGCAGTCGGTTAGATTTGTTTTTAGTTGGTAATTGCATTGTCTTTATCATTGTTTCTAAGCACTTGTTCGTTCTGTTTTTATGCATTGCGTGTCCCAGATATCAACTCTTACTCAATCTGTGTTGTCATCACTGTATTTTCTATTGAGATTTGTGTTCCTGTAGATGGCAGTCACAGCCTGGTGGTACTTACTGCTCACGCTAACAATGTAGCTCTTCGGCTCTTGATTATAACTCTTGTTACTTATGTTATAAAATTGAATGTAATACTAAAGAGAAACCTGTGTTGGTTCAGTATTTTTCTTTATTTGTTAGGATCCTCCGTTAGCTGTGTCTTAAAGCGAAGTTGGTCTTCCTGCTGGTCCACATTTAAAAAAATACGTACATCAAAAAAGACTTACATTTAACTTTACAGTTCACACAAATTGAACACATTTAACAACATACATAAACAACTTAAGATGAGAGTAACATTAATATGTGTTAATAAAACCTTTCACTTACATACATGTATTGTATATGGATGGGTATATGTGTATTTCTAAGTGAAAACTTGAAACATTGATAATGCTCGGTAGGGTAAAAAATACAAATTCCTATATGTGTAGCATCCTACCCATATGATGTTTCTTTATTTGTTTTTTAAATGTTGATTTCTATATTAACTTAGTCAATGACAGTGGTAAAGAATTCTATGTTGTCATTGCTCTAATATGCAGTACTTCTGTGCATTTAAGGAAACTAGTGTTAATCTTGGGGAGTGAGACCTGGCTTTCTGTTGCCAGACTAGTATTATATGTACATGACTCCAAGTTGTATTTTAATTGAGTGCACTGATATGAGTTTTGAAATTGTAAAACGTTGTTTATTGAAAGTAGATGCACAGCAATCATCCGCTTCAACTTTTAGCCAGTTACTTAAGCTGGAGTTTACTTAAACATAAATTTGCTCATATTATCTGTTCTGTCTATGATAATATCCCCATTTTATTTTGAAAGGTGAAGTAAACAAAATCTGTGACTGGTCAAGTCATTCAAACTATAAGGAAGTGCAGTGCAACTATAATCAAATATATTATTATAATCAAGAGGAGTAATGTTCAATTGATTTATTGTGGGGGGAGAATATATACATGGAAACAGTGAACAAAAGTCCTATAACAAGATTTAGGAATTAAATGTCTGTAAAATAAAATACAAATATGAATAAAATTATTTCAAAGAATGAAGAAAGCTTGTATTTTATATTTATTTTAAAACTCAAAGCTGCATGAGAACAAAAACAGACCAGTTCCCTTTGAAGCACAAATGTAGTCTGCGCCAGTGTAACATAAACATATGAATTAAGTGAAACTGAAAATTTATTCTCAATTATTTAATCACTTGATATTGTTTAAAATATCAGAAATAAGTGAAAATGCAGATATAATTTCTTAGAGCTTACATATTCAGATTGCTTGTTTTTGTCAGAAATTTGTAGTTGGGTCTCATCACGTGTGCTGCTTTCAATATACAAATACATCACTGTCACAACCCAGTTTCTCCCCCAAAACCTGCCCCACCAACACCTGAGCTGTTGATAAGGGAAGTGAGAGTAGTCCATGTTTATATAAGGTGTGTTACTTTTGCAAAAACGTTGTTCACCCACTTGTGTACTATTTGCTTCTTATTTCATACAACTACTTTAATAAAACCTGACAGCAGTTTATCCCACAAAAGTGGGAGCAACAAATACCAAATAGCCTGAGTGAGCATCAAGATTTGAAAAAATGTGAAATACTGTTTGGATTTTACCTTCATTAAATTTTGTTTAACCTGCGTGGAAATGTCAAAGCATGATCAGTTGCTGCTTGACACTTCTTCTGGTGCAGTGAGCTGCAGTTATTAAACTGCACCACTAGAGGGAGGCAGAGACCAACGTAACAGTCCATTAGGGGTCTGTAAGCATTTCATCCACTTTCATCATGCAGCTTTGCTTTGAACGACAGGACCTCGACTACACAGGGGGAAAAAAGCCTGTTGCTCTCTAGAGTTTAGCTTTTCATGACTGCACTACTGAAGAGAGAATGATGTCAAAAAAAGTACATTTATTTAGTTCCCTTTTTTTCCACCATCCCTGTTTTCGTGCCCTTCCTCCCTCCCTTCTGCAAAACAACAGCAACAAAACTAAAAACTGCTCCTCTGGTTTAATTTGCCGAATCGGCACTCTGCGGGAGAGCTGGAGAAATATTCAGATTTCACAGAGAGGCGACGAGTTTGGAGGCATTTGTCAGACGCTCTGAAGTGAAATGAATTATGCAAATGAGATGTTTGGCCCCGGCTGTCTGCAGAAGCCATTAGGGAGGACAAAACTCTAAAAACACTGAAGCATCTGCATTTCAGGCCCTGCCAGTCCACTGAAAAGATAACACAATTTCCTCTCTCCTTATTTTTTGATATTGTAAACACATACATAAGCATATATTCTTATCAACTCTTATTTTTTTCTAGTGTATGGACATCCAACGGGCACTGCTGTTTGGCAGCCATGCCATATGTATATTGGAAATATGCTTATTCACTTTCTTGCCAAGAGTTAAATGAGAAAATTGATACCACTGCATGGTACACCAAAATTTTCTGTATTGTTTTAATACTCCTAACTACAAAAGGTCCAGTTTTAGAATTTCTCAAAGTTTAGTGCTTGTTATGGGTCAGTGTTGGTGTGTTCGCACAGTGTAGTGAATTTCTGCCTTGTACAGCACCAAGGATGTATATCTCTGCTGCT